>OZ007582.1:43199814-43214814 GCA_963931925.1 Onchidella celtica
TGGGATCTTTCTCATATTTTCCTCTACCTGATCCTCTGGTAGGTAGGATCGAGCACCTAGTCTTCTCGGATAAAAACGAAAATTTCAGAGGGCTCCGTGTGCGCGTTGCATACGTTAAAGATACCTTGGCAGTTGGAAATCGAAAAGAGCAGGCCGAACAGGCCGCTGCCCGGGCAAAATTCTAAAATAAACGAATCCCTACCACAATAGGAAACATAAAAACAAGAATAATGATGTGTAAATGCCAAGGGCAGACTAATAAAATACCCAGACTGGATGATCCCATTGTGTGACGTCACAAAACAGCGAAAGGTCATGAACCATCCGCCATATTAGGTTTAAGGTAGCGACCGACGCTTTAGCATAGCTACAATTTTGAATGACACCATTTTGACACGCCTACTGAACGCGAAAGTTTGGTTCCGCACCAAGAAATTTGTATATGTACCACCAATCTTAACAAATGAAAAGAAATTTCTACTGTAGATAGAACTAGAATCGGAATTTTCCCGAGCGGCGGCCATATTGGTTATACGGCCGTCGCTCGGGAAATTCCTTAAAACACGACACAGCCCGAAGCTCGTGTTTCCAGTCTGGTTAATTTATTAGTCTGTGGTTACGTGTAAAGAGAGGCGAAGAACGGAAATGTCGGTCATAATTTTAAGTTTACTCAATGAGAATACGTTGTTGTTGTTGTTGTTTTTTTCCTTGAGCCTAAATAAAGTCGTCAATAAATAATTTAAGAGACTGAAGTTTGTCCAAACATGGACATGTCCACGAAATTTATGGTAAAAAATGGAGGCATTTCAAAAGTTTTATAATTTTCTGTCACGTAGTTACCTTTACCGTGCCGACGCTTCGTAAAACCCTTAACTCAAACTCAAACTTCAACACTGCGGTCCCGTCCCATATTGAATTCTATAATATAGAATATTATCTGTTATATCTGTTATATTCTGTCTATCGTCTATCGTCATGTGACCATATTATTTAAACACAGATACGTAAATTAATGCTCCCGTTCTACTACAGAAGCCATGCAAAGATTTCTGATTAGAACCTGATTCCTAAACCGTCTACGGATGAGAACCTGGTTCTTACCTTTATCTACTGTAACAGTTGTGTGGATTCGAACATCTTTTTGCGGCTTTCTCAACCACCCATTCTGTAGCATCTGCAAGCTACCCCTTGCCCTCCCCCGTTTTTCTTGTTATACTGGTGACTGAGCACGTGTTCATTTCTTTTTTTCTTTTATTGTTTGTCACGAGTGGAGTGAGCGATAGTTAATAATTACGGGGGGAAAGGAGGAGAGTAAAATTAACGCACGTAGACAAGTAAGTTAAAGCGTGCTGTTATGAGTGGTGGGGGGGTCTGAATGAGGCGAAAGCGCTGTAGTACTATCACTGCAAGTTAGAAGGTCCTACTGAACGGACGCTAATAAGAGCCCAGCGGGCGAACGTAAGGGGAGCAGTCGGAAGCCGGATGAGTGTTTTTCCAGTGATGACTGGTAGGTAGAACGTTGATTGATAATTATGATTGATGTATTATATTATATTCGTCTATTACCATGATGTAAATAAGTATATGTGAGGAATGTGGAAGTCCTTGATATTGGATATAGCAATGTGCGCCATGAGCGATAGATGAAAGTGAGTTCATGGATTTCTAGCACGAGTGAGTATTGTGTACTCCGAGGGAGGTGTGTTACCGTAAGATGTTTGGTGAGTGAAAGGTGAACTATTGTGTGTACGCTTCATGGGTTGTAAGGAGAGGTGGAGTGAATAGAAATGGTAGGGTATTATACCAATGTAATGTTATTCTTGTAGGTGTCGGGGACGGGCCGAAGAGCCACCTCGATGAGCACAGGGGATAGGCCAGCATAGGGCCGGAGGCCACACATAGGCCAAGAGTGAGGCTGTCGGTGCAGGACAGTAGAGGCACATAAAGTCGTGGCAGTCAGGCCACGGACAGGGACGTAGATATGAGCGTGAATGTGATAATGTACTATTGCCCTGTTGATGGGCTATTGAAATGATAATGTACTATTGCCCTGTTGATGGGCTATTGAAATGATAATGTACTATTGCCATGTTGATGGGCTATTGAAATGATAATGTGCTATTGCCCTGCTGAGGTGCTAGTGGAATGCTGAGGTGTATGACAATAGGAAGGTGATATTGAGAGACTGCGGTGCCAGTGAATTATTAATGTTTTATTAAGACCCTGAGGGGAGAGGCTGAGGCCGAAGTGCCTTTAGGGAGTAACTACCGGGTTGTGGATCCGAGGAAGAGTGCATGTGAGAATAAGGCCGTTGTACGGCAGTTAATTTCAATAATATAATGTATGTAATTGCGTTATTATCTGTATAATTATGTTTAATAAATGTGTGAGTCTGATGGGTTGTTCTGTTACGTGTTAAACTTGTTCGTTCGTGATTGTTGTCCTGTCATAACTTATTACATCTCCCAGTCTGGTATTTGTGACACTGGGGGCTCGTCCGTTGTGACTCGTCCATTTTCGTAATATTTAGTTGTAGTTAGTTAGTAGGTATTTTTCAGTTCGGCAATTGTTACTTTAGTTTTTGTCCACGTAGTACTTATCTTGTGGTAGGAATTTGTGCTGTTGTCTTCTGTTTGTTGGATGAATGGAGATTTCATGATATGGTTTATGTGTTTTTATGAATATGTATTGATGCATGTATTTTGATGAATATGTATTAATGTGTACTTAAATTTCTGCAGAGTGTGTGTGCCAGCCTGAGAAGTCAAGCGGCCAGAGCTCCGATTAAGGGGAGGACTTAAACTCATAAAGCTGAAAGTTAAGTGAAAACTGAAATTTTGTACCCTGGATTGTGGGCTGTTCCTTTAATCTGTCTTTTTCTCTGTTTTTGCTGTTTTCGTTTGCTGTCTTGAACTTAGTTTATCCTTTTTAAAAGGTGTGGTAAACTTTGGAACTTCGTTCATCACAGTGAACAGTTCTGTAGGGACCTGTATTTTTGTTTAGATTGTGGCGTTCCATCTTCCTCGTTGTTTTAGGAAGACGTTTCTCTTGTCCCTATCTGACCTATCTGTAGATACGTTCTTTTTTTTCAGACTCTGTTCTTGTTCGACCTTGTAGTGTAATCGGCGTAGTTAGGTTGCATTTTTTTTTCCATTATATTTTCTTTTTTAGGTCTTTGTCCTAGTCTGGTTCGTTGTCCTTGACGTACTTGTGGTCCTTCTACTGAATTTCTTCATTTTTGTCTTTTCTTTTCTCTTTTTGTTATTTAATAGTGCAATACATTTTATGAACGTAGAATTAGTTAGAGATAGTATGTTATAAAATGTTTTGTAGGTAATCTTCTGAATTGCATTTAAAAATAGCGGTTGTTATTATAGTGACATAATTTCAGGTCTCTGGTCGTGTCGTTAGTGATCATACCGACAGGTTAGCCTTTTTCATAGTATATACCGTAACCATAAATCTGTGAAATGGCGGAACTCCAACAACTAATGAAGTTGGGTAAGGAACTTGGCCTGGAGGGAGAGGAGCTACGCGGCTGGATTAAAGAGCAGCAGGCAGAGTTGCGCGATGAGCGTGCTAAAGATAGAGAGCGAGAAAAAGAGGCTCAAGAGCGACAGAGAGAAGAGGAAAGGGAGTTTAAGTTAAAGGAGTTAGAAGCTCAGCAACAGGAGAGACAGGATAAGGAACAGGAAAGGGAGTTTAAGTTAAAGGAGTTGCATCAGCAACAGGAGAGACAGGCTCAGGAGAGGGAGTTAAAGTTAAAGGAGATAGAAGCTCAAGAGCGGGAGACAGACGCGCGAGTAAGAATCGCGGAATTAGAACTCAGGAAGAATACGCCAACGGAAACAGTTGAGCGGCAAGTACACAATAAAGGTGGCGTTAGGATTAAGCTCCCTACGTTCGACGACCGGAAGGACGACATAGACGCCTTCCTTTACAGGTTCGAACTGAACGCACAATTGCAATGGGGGGAAAATAAGGAATTATGGTCCACGTACCTGGCGTCTCTATTGCAGGGGCGAGCGTTAACCTACTTTAAAGAGCTACAGCGCGAAGACATGCAAGATTACGATAAGCTGAAGGCTTTGCTGCTTCGCCGATTTGCGCGTACCGAAGAATATTTCCGGGAGCAGTTTAGGCGAGCACGTGCGGATACCAGGGAGGACTTTGCTGCCTTCGTCGCGAGATTAACGGAATATTTCGCGAACTGGGTAGACTTGGCGCATGTTGGCGCGGATTTTACTAAATTAAAAGACCTAATGATCCGTGACCAGCTGTACGCGTCGTGCCATAAAGATCTGGTGGCTTTCCTGAAAGAAAACGAACCCGCGACGGTGCAGGAGGCGTCTAGGTTGGCGGAAGCATACCGTACGGCACATCCGTCCAAACCAGTGGCGAGGGCGTACGTCCAAGATGCTGGGTACGTCGCCGTTGTCGAGGGGTCGCCGACAGGACATAAAGACATGTCGCGTCAGCGTGGTGCCTATAATGGGCAAGCCCAGGGGCAACGTAGGGGGTGTCACCAATCACCTGCATATGGATCCGGTAAGTTTGACCGAGCAGGAGGGCTAGGTCGCGGTAATGGCCGGGGGCGATTTGTGACCTTTGCCGATGACCGACGGCATAGGGACTTTAGTTCCGGTCGCGATGGGTCACGGGGACCCAGGCCTAGTGCAGCACAGGGAGCGGAGTGTTGGACTTGCGGACGCGTGGGTCACTTTTCACGCGAGTGTAGGGCCGCGAAGTGTTGGAACTGCGGAAGAGCAGATCACATCAGCGTGAATTGCCCTGCAGGTAGGATAGCGGCGAACGTGGACAGTGGCTCCAGTCCATGTTCCCCTAATAAATTTCATCATGCGGCTGCGTGTGTTACATCGGACAACGGAGGCGGACAGTATTCTAAGTGTCCCAGTTGTGAGAAGTTATTATCTTCCGGTGTTTTACCTTGTGGGAGAAAGATCCCCGTTATAAATTCATGTCATACAGGAGGTGGTCTTAGGGTTTATCCGGGGTTTGTTGGGGACGAACCGGTCTCGGTTTTACGAGATACAGGATCTACCGTTGTGGGAGTGCATAGGGACTGCATTCGGGATTCACAGCTTACAGGTGAGACTGTCCCGTGCATCCAATTTTCAGGGGCCATAGAGAAATTACCCATGGCAAAGATAGTGATAGATACGCCTTTCCTTAGCGGGGAAGTCGAAGCAGTCGTTGGTTGTTTTCCAGGCGCCCAGCTCATCATTGGGAATGTATCACGGGTAGTTTCCCCTTCCGAGGAGAATGTGCAGGCATGGTCGCAATCAAAAGGTATTGACTTTTGTGCCGCGGTCGAAACACGTCGACAGGTAGCTGATAAGGATAAGATTAGACCTTTGGCGACGCCAGCGGTCAACCTAGATATCACGCCAGAGCGCTTGGCGAGATTACAAAGGGAGGATCCATCATTAAACCCATGTTTTTGGGAAGCGCGAACCGAGAAAACGAGGAAATATAAAAACGGGTCATCTTCTTTTTTTGTCCAGGGGGGCATTCTGTTCCGTATGTACGTCACGGTGGCTTCCGTTCAAAAGCAGGTCGTCGTGCCACGGTCGTTAATTGCTACAGTATTGCGTCTGGCCCATGATGTTCCATTAGCGGGTCATATGGGAAGTGCTAGAACCAAGGAGAGAGTTCTGAAAGATTTTTATTGGCCATCGATACATTGAGATGTACGGCTGTATTGTAAGACGTGCAGTGCGTGCCAAAAGACGACGCATAAGGGTCGTACACCCCAGGCTCCTCTTCAAAAGATCCCCACGGTTTCGGAACCGTTTAAAAAGGTTTCGATAGACCTTGTTGATTTAAGAGAAAGATTATCTTCAGCGCGCACTATAGCAGAAGAAGCGTCTAGTATCGCTTCAGCAAGAGCAAAGAACTATAAAGATAGAGGGTCCAAACTGAGAATTTTTAAGCCAGGAGACAAGGTCCTATTGTTGTTACCTACGGACCATAATAAGTTATTGATGACATGGAAAGGTCCTTATGTTATTGAGCGAATTGTTTCGAAGGTAGATTACGCTATCCACATTGATGGATCAGTAAAGGTTTTCCACGTTGATATGCTGCAGAGGTTTCATGAGAGACCAGAGTATCTGTATTCTCATACTGGTATTGAAGGACATTCCCAATGTCGTGTCATTCTTTGACGATATAGCATGTCATACGTCGACATGGTCTGATCATATTCAGACACTAACAGTAATTTTTTTAACGATTACGTCATTTTGGGTTAACTGCTAAACCCGCAAAGATGGATTTGGCATGTCCAGAGATAGTGTTCTTAGGACATATCGTGGGTAGAGGTGTTCAGAGACCTGAAGTAACAAAAATTGACAAATTAGTAGGGTTGCAAATCCCAAAAACAAAGAAACAAGTCAGAAGCTTAGTGGGAATTTTAAACTATTACAGAAAGTTCATTCCAAATTTTTCCTCCTTGTCATCTTCTCTTACTGACCTTACTAAGAAGGGACAACCCGATAAGGTCCAGTGGACGTCTGAGTGTCAGACAGCATTTGAGCCACCTCGATGAGCACAGGGGATAGGCCAGCATAGGGCCGGAGGCCACACATAGGCCAAGAGTGAGGCTGTCGGTGCAGGACAGTAGAGGCACATAAAGTCGTGGTAGTCAGGCCACGGACAGGGACGTAGATATGAGCGTGAATGTGATAATGTACTATTGCCCTGTTGATGGGCTATTGAAATGATAATGTGCTATTGCCCTGCTGAGGTGCCAGTGGAATGCTAAGGTGTATGACAATAGGAAGGTGATATTGAGAGACTGCGGTGCCAGTGAATTATTAATGTGCTATTAAGACCCTGAGGGGAGAGGCTGAGGCCGAAGTGCCTTTAGGGAGTAACTACCGGGTTGTGGATCCGAGGAAGAGTGCATGTGAGAATAAGGCCGTTGTACGGCAGTTAATTTCAATAATATAATGTATGTAATTGCGCTATTATCTGTATAATTATGTTTAATAAATGTGTGAGTCTGATGGGTTGTTCTGTTACGTGTTAAACTTGTTCGTTCGTGATTGTTGTCCTGTCATAACTTATTACATCTCCCAGTCTGGGATTTGTGACATTGTTGACGTTCGCCAGAGTGTACTCCGTGACATTACCCTCCCTTCCTAGTGAGTAGTTGTTGGGTGATCGTAAATATTAGTACGTTCCCGAACATTCGATAACGTTGTGGATATAGAAGTTTACGCCAGATTTGGCTTTGAGTGATGTAACCTGGTGACGTATTGATACGTGATTGGTTAGTTTGTGTGTTCGGGCGAGGGCAGAGGTTACGTTTATTTCGTGAACTTTCAGTAGAAATGTCTATTTATATGAACCCATGTGAGTGGTTGGTCGGTGAGTAAGTGAGTTTCCTTTCCGTGTGGCGTAAGATATTTGGTTGTTCGCTGGTGCCTTCCTGGTAGTTTATTGTTAAGATACAGTAATTAAACTTTAGTACTGTTTAACCGATCGTCGGATCTGTGTTTATTTATTCTACAGCTGTAATAGTTTCGTTTTCTAAAGGGTTGTAGTTCGATCAACTAACTTCCCCCTACTATAAGGTGCTAGAACAACCTCAGCTGTCACACATTCCCCTTTTCCTCCAAGAATTTCTCCCTCAGTTGGAAAGACTACAATGGGGACGAATACAACCTCAACTTCATCCTTCAGAATCCTCCACCTCCATGCCAATTCACTCTTCCTACCCTTGTCCACACACACTTTTTTTCCCTTTTAAAGAGGTATAAATATTCTACTTTAAGTAGGAGTCTTAGAAATTTTTTACTTTGATTTTTTATCTTTGAGAGGTACAGCCTCTCATGCCAAGGGTCCCCGGGTTCGAAACCCCTCCGCCCGGTGCAGGCATGTTGGAAGTTTGGGATTTTTCTCATATTTTCGTGTCCATGATCTTATTGGGGGGTAGGATCGAGTACCTAGTCTTCTCGGATAAGGATGAAAAATTCGAAGGGCCCGTGTGCACGTTGCGCGTGTTAAAGATACCTTGGCAGTTGGAAATCGTAAAGAGCAGGCCGAACAGACCGCTGCCCGGGCAAAATAAAATAAAATTCATCCCTACCACTCCCTCCCCCTCACTCCCTCATACCCCCCCCCCCACCCCCACCCCCCAAAAAATAAAAAACACCAACGGGCGCTGCATTGTGGCGACGACGTGCCTGCTCCAGTTATAACTGGGCTGGAATGGCACAAAGGCAAATTTCCCAAATGGGATTGAAGAAATATACAAATACAAATACAAATACAAATACCTTAAGTCCGATTTTGCCAGATTCACTGACAAATGTTACAGAGGTACAAAATGACTAAACAGACTTGGTCCTCTCTGCCGTAAGACCTTCCTTCTTCACTTTTGTCACTTCAATGTTCTGTGTGCTGCACATAAAAAAACGAATTCCCTGACAAGAGTCATAAAATGTTTTGGGTGTTTTTTCCATAATCTGATATACCAGAATGTCTCTCCGCTGCGGTCAAGGATCGCTAGTGACCGCATTCCGTCTGGTGGTGATTGTATGAATGAGTCCCACGAGCAATCCCCGACTTAGCTATAATATTATTCGTTTTCGCCACAGTGTGTTTTGGCCGCTCAAGCCTTAGACAGGGTTTTATCTTATGTGTCCAGTGGAAAGGGGTTTTCGTGCATCAGCCGATCTATCTATCTATCTATCTATCTATCTATCTATCTATCTATCTATCTATCTATCTATCTATCTATCTATCTATCTATCTGTCTATCTATCTATCTATCTATCTATCTATCTATCTATCTATCTATCTATCTATCTATCTATCTATCTATCTATCTATCTATCTATCTATCTATCTATCTATCTATCTATCTATCTATCTATCTATCTATCTATCTATCTATCTATCTATCTATCTATCTATCTATCTATCTATCTATCTATCTATCTATCTATCTATCTATCTATCTATCTATCTATCTATCTATCTATCTATCTATCTATCTATCTATCTATCTATCTATCTATCTATCTATCTATCTATCTATCTATCTATCTATCTATCTATCTATCTATCTATCTATCTATCTATCTATCTATCTATCTATCTATCTAGCTATCCATTTGTCTAATGTCTGCCCGTGGGCACACCCGCCCTTCCCTCCACCTTTGATCAATTTTTATTTACATTTTGTTGTTGTTGTTGTTCTTGTTGTTAAATCTGACGAAGTACCCATAAGAATGGATTTTTTTATTTTTTTTTTTGTCTTTTTCCAATATATTTAGATCTACATTTTTATATTATCGTTCAATAATTTTTCTTCACCACCATAACATGGTGACAAGATGAAGCCAGTTTGGAAACGGCTATTCTGACCAGATGAAAAGTAATCCCCTGTGGCCAAAATCCACCACCTTCTTTGCCCCACTTTCCCCGCATGACCACTTTGTGTAGATCACGCCACTGACCGGGCAATGAAACTGGGCAGATGACACGGCTCCTAATGATGCTGGCCATTAAATCACAGACCTCGGACACTCACAGAGGGTTAACAGCGCTTAACGGGAGCTTAACCTTATAGCCAGGGCTGTGGTTTACCTAAAGGTTACAGACATGGAAAGAGTGAGATTTACATGTATGTCATAGGTCACAACAGCCAGGTCACCTCTTCAATTTAACCCTATAAACCTCACGGCGCTGCTAAACTGATGTAAGTGCCAAAAATATCATGAAAACCACGTATAGGAAAACGGTCTTTTGGGTTTCTTATTCCAAATTCCTCGCTTAATTTGCTTCTCGCCACCTTCAAATTTTGCACGATGCATCTGGCCGGTTTTACCTCAGACATTAGCTCATAAAGTTCGTGATGACAACTGACCCATTCTATTTAACTGAAAAATCATAGTTTCTGTCCTATCATCTATACTATATATATTTGTGGACTTGAGATTTTTCGTTGCAAAAAGCTTCGGAACCACTCAACACTCAGACTTCAAATTTTATATGGTGCCTCAGAATGGATGTAAAGGTGCACAGTTTTCAATAGAAGTCTCAAATCGGTGTAGTTTTTTTTTTATTGGAAATGATTGTATTGTTTCCCCAATTTTAGATCTATTTCGAGTCATGTGGCCGTATGCATAATCAATGCGTAAACTAAAGTAAATCCGTTGACTGGTGTTAACACGGGAAATTGTATTCATTTCTTGCGTTAACACCGGTCAACGTATTTACTTTAGTTTACGCATTGATTATGCATACGGCCAATGGTTCGCCATTTTAAGGTTTCGTTATCACTTCCTGCGATGTGTTCACTATCAAACACACTAGCCCGTGCGCAAATCATGCTATTGTACGGGATGCACAGGGTGTCAACTCACAAAGGCAGAGCAGTAAGACTTAATTAAAAACAAACAAACAAAAATAAAATAAACAAATAGGAACAGGCCAGATGAAGCAGGTCCATAATAACCACCCAGAACTGAAACCAATATTCAAACCGATTTATCCCGGGCAGGGCCGGGGACCTCAGCTAGTTCTGTTCTATTCTGCCTATCGTCTTGCTTCTTCCTAGCGCACTGCGGGCCTTGTCGGGTCCACGTGATTGCTTCAAACACAATTTCAATCTGAAGATTTTATTTTCCCTAAAACATAAATTTCAGTGAAATCATACCAAAGATAGTAGAATTGACAAGATGGGACAGCTAGTGCTTTTAGCGTGCACAGATTTCGCACCGCTAAGCAAACGCGTTGAAGTCATGAAAAGTGCCGTATTTTACAAATAAAGGCCAAATAGGGAAAATATTGAATTTTGGTCACTATTCAGCTATCGCTATAGGCCTTGATTGACGTCACTTATTGTGGAATTTTAACCTCAATTGTTGTGGGGAAAACTCTGGCTATTTTTTCCATTTTTCTTTTAGTCGCAGTAGCACTGTCACAATTTTGCATCATAAATTTACCATTATATCAAGCATTCTTTTCATACTATATGCCATGGGCCCCGCCCCCGATCAGCGCGCAAATTGAGTGCACGGTTTTTTTAATGGTGCGAAGAAGACAGCGTTTCATCTTATGGTATCTAGTATCTTTGGTCATACTCGGCGTTCGTTAATATAAACTGACACATACGCCCATTGCGGCAACTTTTACTTTGTTTCGGTCTTTATTTGAGGAGGTTTCGCTGCTCTTGGCATTTACACATCAGTTGTCTTCTTTTATTTTTATTCTTCTTGCTTGTGTGTGTTTTTGAGGTAGGGATTAATTTTGTTAGAATTTTGCCCGGGCGGCAGCCTTGTTCGGCCTGCTCTTTCCGACTTCCAGCTGCCAAGGTATCTTTAACGTGCGAAACGTGCACACGGGCCCTCCGACTTTTTGTCCTTATCCGAGAAGACTAGGTGCTCGATTCCACCTACCATAAGATCAGGGACAGAATGTCTCCCCCTAAAAAAAAAAAATCCAACATCCCTGCACCGACCAGGGATCGAACCCGGTACCTTCGGGTTGAAAGGCGAGCACCTTGCCATAGGCTTATAATTCTGTAGAGAACTTCTGTAATTCTTTCGCAAGCCGCGGCAGCTCTGTGGATTGGTGGTCAATGTCCGCTCTTTATCTTTTCTATCATGTTTTGGAATATAATTAATGTGTTCGTTCTGCCATAATTTTTTTTTGCCAGTGATTTGGTGAACAGTCTGTAGCAATTTTCTCTCCAAGCTGCGCGGATGCGGGGTTGTGCGGATGCGCAGTCCCTGTATTCGTGCCACGCACATCAAAATGTCACACAAACGTTGAAATGTCTTGCAGTAGCTTTGAATTTCAAATAGTTTTGCTAAGAGTATCAACCGTTCCGGTCAGTGTATTGACAAATTAGAGGGAGCGTTGGTCTGAAGGTTTAAAAGACCAGGGAGCTCGGAACCCATTCTCAAGAATGGAAGGCCACAGTCTCCCAAAGATTGTGCTCTACAGAGAACTATCGTCTGGCTACCACACCAGGGATGCTCATCGAAGGCGCTTCAGGGACAGTCTCAAGAAGTCCCTCATCTCCTGAGGCATTAGTCAAAGCCAGTGGTCGGAGCTCGCAGGTGACGGCGACAACTAGACAAAAACGACAAAGCAGGCTACCGCCATGTTCGAAACCACCCTAGCACGGGCCAGAGCAACCGAGAAAAGGATGCGACCAAAGGACCAAACACGCAACCCAGACCTGGTATTCCCAGTATAGTCGCTGTGGCAGAGTATGGATATCTCGGAAAGGCGTCACCAGTCACAAGCGAGCCTTTCTCCAGACGTGGCTCCAAAACCCTCCCATACAGCTTCGTGTGCAAAGTTAAGCCTCGCACAGTCCTATAAGCTATGGTCGCTATTTCAAGACCCTGCGGTGTGTGAAAACATTGGAATATTATACACATTTTGTAACTTGTGATGATGCGCTAATTTCTAAGTCTGTTTTAGTGCCTATTTTGACCAGAGAGTATGTATGTATAGAGAAGTTTCACTATTGGTCGATTTGCTCTGCGAGACACGGGAGGCTCTGCGAGACACGGGAGGCTCTGCGAAACCACTGTTAGCATGGAGCGGAAAGTAGGTCGCTGCGGTAAAACAATATCCGTTTGTGTATTTCCACCGGATATAAGAGCTTACAAACGGTTCTAAATGGTTTCAATCAACCCAAAAAATATGAACAAACCACAGTAAACAGATATGGACACTATCTTTACTGAAGACGGTCTCTTTCAATTCTTCAGTTTCTTGTTTTCCGCGGCGACCAAGTTTCGCGATTTGTCGGAAGTGAGATCTGCCTATAAATACATACTCTTTCTTTTGTCTCAGTGATTGCGAGTCAGTCTTGACGTGCCTGAACCAATAAGACAGACTTGCTTCGATCTCGCCGGTGTACGAGGAACCTTTCAACACCACAGTGCACATCCCACACTAAATCAGAAACCAAACGAACTTGAATCAATGGGCTATCAGCTTAATGTGCTGCACAGATTCATAACACAGCATTCTGCACTATTATTACCATCTGAGAGAAGCATTAAAATATCCTTAAGATATGTCTGATAGGAAAAAAATGACGGTATTAGAAGTTTTATAGTCTTCTCACATTGCTCGTTATCATAATCAAATTTAGCTCTCTGCCATTAGCAGATCTCAGACAATGTGATAGATCGACATAAAAATTGATAACAGAAACCAGTTACTATTCTGCTGAATTTCTCATAATAGCTGGTAAAAATTAACCGACTTGCAGTTTGTGCTGGGTAATTCTTAAGGTTCAAGTGAGCGTGAAGATTCCAAGGTGCTTTGGTAATTTGTATTAATTTCGATAACGTTCCCATCCAACTTTTTATGTGTGTTCAGTGCAAGGAAAAAAATGAACGGGACGTAGGAAAAGAAGGCGGGAAAAAGAAGGAAGAAATGAAAAATGATGGAGACATGAGGAGAAAACCGCAGGCAGATTATTGCCATTAACAATAATAGTGGTTTTTTTTTCTTGCTTTTAGTACGGATGTCTGTCTGTGTGTGTCTGAGTCTGTGTGGGTGTGTGCGTGCGTGTGTGTGTGTATGTCTGTGTGTGTGCGCGTGTGTGCGGGTGTGTGTGGGTGTGTGTGTGTGTGCGTGCGCGCGTGTGTATATGTGTGTGCGCGCGTGTGTTCGTGTGTGTATGTTCGTGTGCGTGCGTGTGGGTGTGTTCGTGTGTGCGTGTGTGTGTGCGGGTGTGTGTATGTGCGTGGGTGTGTGTGTGTGTGTGTGCGCGAATGGTGTGTGTGTGTGTGCGTGTGCGTGTGTGTATGTGTGTGCGTGTGTGCTTGTGTGTATGTGTGTGTGTGCGTGGTGTATGTGTGTGTGTGCGTGGTGTGTGTGTGCGTGCGCGTGTGTGTGTGTGTGCGTGTGTGAGTGTGTGTGTGCGTGTGCGTGTGTGTATGTGTGTGTGTGTATGTGTGTGATATGCTATAAAATGAAGATTTATGATTACCGTTTCATGAGGCGGGGGGGGGGGGGGGGGAAGAAGAGAAACCCTGGATATACTTGTGTTTTTTGTTTGTGTTCATGTTTTTTCAATAAAGTACTGTGTCGGCTGTGGGTGCTGATCATGATAATGAAGTCTAATTATTATTAATTTCTGTATGTGTGTTGGTTGAGGGAGGGGGGGTGTGGGGAGGTAGTGTTGTGTGTGTGTGTGTGGAGTTGGGCGGGTGGGTATGGGTGGAGAGGTAGGTGGGTGAGTGACTGTGTTGTTGTTGTTGTTGTGGTTTTTTTACGTTGTAAGAGTGCTGAGAGTAGATAATAGTGATTGCGGAGGTAGAAGTCGTAATTTCTAGTGTAGCAGTATTTTATCTCTCTCTTCTTCTTGTTGTTCACCCTCCCCCCCCCCCACCCCCCCCCCCCACCCATCCAAATTCTCCTTCTTTTCTTCCCTTTGCTCCGAGATAGAGAGAGGTGGAGAGAGTGAGAGAGAGAGAGAGAAAGGGTGAGAGAAAGAAAGAGTGAGAGAGATGCAAATGGAGAGAACAAGACTTTCTGTAAAGCGCCAAGAGCAAACTCGTTTGGATTAGGCGCTAAATAAAATGTGATCTCCATAATTATTATTATTATTTACATTATTGGTATAACTCAGTCTGTTGTTCTGGCACACCATTTTGTACTGTCAAAACTACTCAGTCTTTGGTGTCAAAAAAAATTCTTGGCATGTTTAGAAAATACATTCTATACCAAACACTTTTCTTTAAGCCTACATAATATAAAACCATTTTTAAACCCGGCCAGTCCCACGTGATTTTTGTTGGTGAAATTTTATTTGATCAAGCTCTGAGAATCAATTAATAACAGGCTGGCATGTAGAAGGAAGTTTATACAACTAATCAAGTACTGCTGTGAGAGGATGAATTTTTTTTTTTCGTGAAAAACACAAAAATTTGAGGAAACAAGTAAAAAAACAGTTAAACCATGATGGAGAGAGTATTTGGGCCCCTTGGT
>OZ007582.1:43219814-43239814 GCA_963931925.1 Onchidella celtica
TAATGACAAAATTTGGCAAAAAGAAAAAGTTCTATGTAGCAAAGCCTCGCGTAACACACAATACCCAAACGATACAATGAAACGCAAACTAAAAGAGAAGACAGAAAATGGCCAATATTTCGGCAACAGCCTTTTTCAAGGGGAAAAAACACCGAAAAAACAACAACAGAAACAAAAAAATTGGAAAATCTAACCAGAATATTAATACTTAACTGCGAGTTCTGTTGTTTTTCTGTGGTTTATAGAACAGCTCGGATATACAGCATTTCCACATTTCGACAGATTTTTAATTTGTTGTTTTTTTTTTCAATATGAGCGGTAGATATTAAACACTGTATGTGGCAAAGTGTCTGCATTCAGTATAAGCATTTTTTTTTTTTTACTCTCGTAATTAATTGTTCCACATTTTCTTTTTCACCTTTCACCTAGGCATTGTCCATCCACTGCAGGATGTCGCCCTCAGGCACTGATTTCCATTCTTCTCAGTCTGGCGTTTTTCTCATCTATGTTGTTCCTCCTCCCCGTTTTATGTGGTCTTGCCATCTTGGGATGAGTTTTTTTGTTTCTCGGGGGCCTCAGCATAGTGCTGTTGGCCCCCGCAGTGCTTTTGGGGCGGATGAGTTTTTTTGTTTCTCGGGGGCCTCAGCATAGTGCTGTTGGCCCCCGCAGTGCTTGGGGCGGATGAGTTTTTTTGTTTCTCGGGGGCCTCAGCATAGTGCTGTTGGCCCCCGCAGTGCTTGGGGCGGATGAGTTTTTTTGTTTCTCGGGGGCCTCAGCATAGTGCTGTTGGCCCCCGCAGTGCTTGGGGCGGATGAGTTTTTTTGTTTCTCGGGGGCCTCAGCATAGTGCTGTTGGCCCCCGCAGTGCTTGGGGCGGATGAGTTTTTTTGTTTCTCGGGGGCCTCAGCATAGTGCTGTTGGCCCCCGCAGTGCTTGGGGCGGATGAGTTTTTTTGTTTCTCGGGGGCCTCAGCATAGTGCTGTTGGCCCCCGCAGTGCTTGGGGCGGATGAGTTTTTTTGTTTCTCGGGGGCCTCAGCATAGTGCTGTTGGCCCCCGCAGTGCTTGGGGCGGATGAGTTTTTTTGTTTCTCGGGGGCCTCAGCATAGTGCTGTTGGCCCCCGCAGTGCTTGGGGCGGATGAGTTTTTTTGTTTCTCGGGGGCCTCAGCATAGTGCTGTTGGCCCCCGCAGTGCTTGGGGCGGATGAGTTTTTTTGTTTCTCGGGGGCCTCAGCATAGTGCTGTTGGCCCCCGCAGTGCTTGGGGCGGATGAGTTCTTTTGTTTCTCGGGGGCCTCAGCATAGTGCTGTTGGCCCCCGCAGTGCTTGGGGCGGATGAGTTTTTTTGTTTCTCGGGGGCCTCAGCATAGTGCTGTTGGCCCCCGCAGTGCTTGGGGCGGATGAGTTCTTTTGTTTCTCGGGGGCCTCAGCATAGTGCTGTTGGCCCCCGCAGTGCTTGGGGCGGATGAGTTTTTTTGTTTCTCGGGGGCCTCAGCATAGTGCTGTTGGCCCCCGCAGTGCTTGGGGCGGATGAGTTTTTTTGTTTCTCGGGGGCCTCAGCATAGTGCTGTTGGCCCCCGCAGTGCTTGGGGCGGATGAGTTCTTTTGTTTCTCGGGGGCCTCAGCATAGTGCTGTTGGCCCCCGCAGTGCTTGGGGCGGATGAGTTTTTTTGTTTCTCGGGGGCCTCAGCATAGTGCTGTTGGCCCCCGCAGTGCTTGGGGCGGATGAGTTCTTTTGTTTCTCGGGGGCCTCAGCATAGTGCTGTTGGCCCCCGCAGTGCTTGGGGCGGATGAGTTTTTTTGTTTCTCGGGGGCCTCAGCATAGTGCTGTTGGCCCCCCTGTTCTTGATTTTCTCTCTCTTGGGTCTTTCTTGTTGTTGTTCTTTTTTTCTTTTTTTCTTTCTTGCCATCTTCTTCCTGGTCCTCCTTTTTATATCATTGGTTGCCATTCAGTGCATGCAGCGTTTTGTCCATCTATTGTCATTCATTCCTTCCCACATGTTCAGCCCAATTCCACTTTTGATGTAGCATGAATTTTACTATGTCCGTCAGTGATGTTTGTTTGGGTATTTCAGCGTGGGGAATTTTCTTTTATTTTGCTGTCTGATGTTTCTACGGTTAGATTTTCTAAAACTGTGACCGGCTTCATTCATGTACAACAGTTTCAATTTTTATTTTATTTCTGGTGGGAGTAGTGTGTCTGTCTGTATGCTTTTTGTTTATGTGTGTATATGGATCAGTGCGTGTGTTAAAGTAGTAGTGGGGAGTGTTTGGGGTACTTCATGAAGGCTGGAGTGAGAGGACAAAGGAGGACGTCGCAAAGAGAGAAAGGCAAACCTTTCTTTTTATTTATTCCTTCATCAATTTGCGGTGAGTCACACACCAGCCTGTGGTCTGTGAGACTTGGTGGAAAAAGACACTTAAGTGATGTAAATTATTTTCACTAGGACAGGTGCTGAGCGGAAATATGGTAGTAGGGGTGGCTGGAGATTTGGTGTTAGGAGTGGTGGCTGAGACAGTATTAGGAGTGGTGTTGAGAGGATACCTGGATAGAGGTGGAAATGGTAGTTCGTTATACGGGAGTAGTTGGGATGTTAGTGAAAAGAACTGTTAGCTGGAACTAGGTACACATACGGGACAGGGTGGTCTAGAGACAAGGTGCTCCCCTCTCATGCCGAAGGTACCGGGTTCAATCCCCGGTCGGTGCAAGCATATTAGAATATTTTTTTTCGGGGGAAAAAATTCCTGTCCCTGATCCTAGAAAAGGTAGGCTCGAGCACCTAGTCTTCTCGAATAAGGACGAAAAACTCGGAGGGATCGTGTGCACGTTGCGCTCGTTTAAGATACCTTGGCAGTTAAAAGTCGAGAAGAGCAGGCTGAAAAGGCCGTCGTCCGGGCAAAATTCTAAAGAAACTGATGCCTACCACGAGACCACACAGAAACAAAAACAAGAAAAGTGAGGTGTAATTGCCAATCGCAGAGAACCTCCTAAACTAAAGACCTGAGCACTTGGTAAAAACAGAGTTAGTAGCGGGAAAAATCAATTATTTTCTTATCATTATCGCTGTTGTTGCTGCTGCTGCTGTTGTTGTAGTTATTGTTAATTTGTTTGAGTTGTACTTCACGGGTCACTGGAATTGATTTATTCAAACTCAACGTTTCAAAGACTTCTTATAACTACACTAGACCCGAGGAGTCTAGTAAAGTTAAGACATTGAGTACCTGATGGTTGCGTTAACTGTGAGGGCTCGTTGCTCAGTTGGACAAGGCATTCGTCACTTCATCGGGTGGTCTTACATTCGTCCTCTCGTTTCTTCGATGTTCATGTTGTGGTTGTTCTGTGTGCATATGGTTTTATATCGTTCTTGTTGACCACCTTCTGTTCATTTCTCTCAGCTCATTTTTCTCCTAATTTCTGTGCCTGAAACCGGCACACATGTTTTTTTTTTTTTTTTTGGTTAATTGCAAAAAATTTAACCCCCCCCCCCCCCCCTCCCCAAAAAATGAAGATGTGAAGATGATAATACTGAGGTAAATGATCTTCAGTACAATGCAATAAAATGTTATTGACACATCAGTTGCAGGAAATATCATACATTCAGACCTAAAGACATTAATGACTTTATTTGTTTTAGATGACAGAGACCTCACCAGGGATGATATCGTTGCCGTCATCATCTGGGTGGTGATGATGATGATGATAATGATAATGATGATGATGATGGCGGTGGTGGTAGTGGTGGTGGAGGCAGAGGTGTTGGTGGTGGTAGTAGTAGTCATTGTGGTGCTTGGTGGTTGTGATAGTAAAGATGATGATGATGATGATGATGATGATGGTGGTGGCGGTGGTGGCAGTGGTGGTGGAGGCAGAGGTGTTGGTGGTGGTGGTAGTAGTCATTGTGGTGCTTGGTGGTTGTGATAGTGATGATGATGATGATGATGATGATGACGATGGTGATGATGATGATGATGATGATGATGATGATGATGACGATGGTGATGATGATGATGATGATGGTGATGACGATGGTGATGATGATGATGATGATGGTGATGATGATGATGATGATGATGATGATGATGGTGATGACGATGGTGATGATGATGGTGATGGTGATGGTGATGATGGTGATGATGATGATGGTGATGACGATGGTTATGATAATAAATATGAAAAATATTCAAACGGTGAGGTTGTCATTTTAATTAAACACTACAACATTCAAAAAGGTCAAAGCTTCACACATAGCTGGACAGAGCTTCAAATGATCATCATCTTCAGGTTTCGCACTTTCTCGTCATAACTGCACTCTGTATTCTCAACTTTTGATCAATCACACGAGCCTTACAATGACGAAACGCCGTAAGATGAAATGATCAAATGAAACTACAATTACACGGTGTTTTGTTGTTGCATGGTTATTGTGTTTACAGACACCTCTCTCTCTCTCTCTCTCTCTCTCTCTCTCTCTCTCTCTCTCTCTCTCTCTCTCTCTCTCTCTCTCTTCTCTTCCTCACTCTTTCTCTCCCTTCCTCAATTTCTCTTTCTTGTCCTCAATTCTCTCTCTCTTCCTTTCTCTCTCTCTCTCTCTTCTTCAATTTCTCTTTCTTGTCCTCAATTCTCTCTCTTTTCCTTTCTCTCTCTCTTTCCCTCCCCCCCCCCCCCCGCCCCTCTCTCTCTCTCTCTCTCTCTCTCTCTCTCTCTCTCTCTCTTTCCTTCTCTCTCCCCCTCTCTCCCTCGCCTCAGACGAATATTCTTAAATTGTTTATTATTTTACAGTATTCACCCTCTGATAGCCCGTGACCAAGACACAAAGACACACGACTAAGTGACCACTGTACATGGACAAATACAAAATTTTCCACTCACAAAAAGAAGTAACAGCATTCCATTGAGCATGATATTAATTTCAATATCTTCTTATCAATGGATATCAGTACAACTTTTGTACAATAGTGTGATGAAAGGACGATATTATTTTGACAACCAGAGAGGAGTTAAACATTTTTTTTTAATGGGACGAAAGTGGTTTAAGGGGGATATGAGGCCTGACAAACAGAATGTTCAGTGAATGTATTGACCTAGGGCGTGGTGGTGGGGAGGTATGAATTGTGGACAGTTGGTTGCTTGATTAGTTGGCTCCATGTTGCATTGGTTGGCGTAATTATGATTTGGTTGGTTGGTTGTTTGGTCGGTTGGTTGTTTGGTCGGTTGGTTGGTTGGTTGTTGGTTTGTTGGTTGGTTGGTTGGTTGGTTGTTTGGTTGATCGGTAGTCTAAGTATAGGCAATGGATGGTTAATTTATCATACACATGACCGACCTTATTCTTACATGAACCACCTCACACATCGACTACACCGAAGAACAAAAAGTTGTTCTATTCGGAAATTCCCTTTAGAATAAATGTACACAGTATTCTCATGACCACATTGTGACATAACAAAGTCATGTATTGTTATCTCCAGTTATACAATCACTCGCTCTTCACAATCAGCAATGTCATAAATATTCAAATCTCATTTAAGAAGATTGTCATAGAATATTGTTAAGTAATATCAAGATAGACTTGGACATAATCATACATAATTGTATACAACGATACTGTAACAACAAGGAGAGGTCATTTTCATGACCCAGTCATGTCTTTCTTTATGTCTTCTTTTCAAATTCTTTGTCATTCTTTCTGTCATTCTCTTCATTCAGACAATTGTTCTCATCTCCTTTTCTTATCCTCTTCCATTCTTTTTAGATAACCAGTCTCTCCATTTCTTTTATTCTATTCCTTGATATTTTTTAAATATTGTCTCTCAGTTCCTCAGAAATGTGTGGACTCTACAATAAACAAAACAGTTTAAAAAAAAAAACATTCTTGACTGTCGTTTTTATAAGCAGACAGTAAACCTCTGTTATTTTTCACATAATAACAATTACACAACTGCAGAAAAAAAAAAAAATTTTTAAAGGCAAGGCTGGCACTCGACGGACCCAAAAACAAAACAAAACAAAAAACTGGAAACTTGAAACAAAGAGAAAAAGACGTATTTGATCTCAACACACGGGAAAAAAGAAAAGTATGTCTGAAAACTGCTGTTAAGTTATTCATCTTCAAGATGATCCATCATATCTCTGTTCGTATTTAGCAAAGGAGAAATCGATGCTTACATTCTCAGAAATGCCAAACCCTTCAAGTTATAACAGAAAAACTAATTTATTGTAAGGAAATTGCAAGAATACAAAAATCTCTCGGAGATTTTTAAGAAGCTTTGAGACTTGTTCCTCTGCCAACTCATTGTCAAAGACTGGATTTTACACTGAAAAAGCGAAAGAAAAATTCAAGTTCCCGGAGATTCAGATTTATACGCAATTATATTTTAATCTTCGTGTCCCCCGTGTATTTGCCTGATTTCTCAGAAGTTATTTGATGAATAAGTAATTACACGTAGTTAGACCTGGAAACCAACTTCTGCCTGCAGCAACAGTTTTGTATTTTGGTAGAAAATTGTAGGAGACTTAAGTAATTACGATTTTGACAAAAGTAGCATGGTTGTGTATATTTACTTATTAAAGATAGGCCTACTGTGTGTTGCATTTGAAGCACCACTCTGAGACGGCATTTCGTGAAGTTTTACTTTTATCGTCAGTAACCAAGAGAAATGTATTGAAGCTATCTTAAACGGACTTTATACACAATAGTTAGCATAGAGAGTCACAGCGTATACTTGGAAAGCAAAGTAATTTAATCTGAATTAGTCATTCCTATACCTTCTCTCAAAAATCGTACTATCTTTGTTTCTCTGTGCTATGTGTCCTACTACTGAAAACGAGCATTTGCAACAGTTTGCATAAAGGCATTTTGACTAGTTTATTTCTAGGGGTATTTGCCATACTGTTGTATGTGACATTTTGCCGATTTTGGGGTTTTGTCATGAAAGTGGTTCTCTCACTCCTAATTTCGTTATGTATAAGTGTCATTCCAGTCGGTGTAAAATATTTCCAGATATGTGTTTGTGGCGTACTGTTTCAGCCCTTTTGCCGACCAAATTTCAATCCTTATTTTCTCGAAAAGGCAAAAATGCACATACAACAATTTGACAAATACCCGACGAATGTACTTTATCGGAAAAAGTGACTTAACATTCTCAGGACCAGCCTGTCAAATTATGACTTTCTCCCGTGCAAAGTACACAACGTCTGGTCCCAGGACAACGAACGCAGGTATATTTAACACTTACAATTACGCATAAGTACAAAAAAAAATCTACCAGCGCATACTTATATCGATTTAGTTGAATTCGAATAACCCCCTGAATATGAGCTGAGTTAGCTTCATTTACGTAATCTTTTCTTTCTGTGGATTTCTGTTTCAAATAATTTTTTTTGATAAAATTAATAATTAAATAAATTAATATACACGCAATAATAATGATAATAATAATAATAAAGATGTAGTAGAAGTAGGAATAATAATGATAATAATTTTGCCCAAAAATTCTCTCACTGAACAAGATAATTTAGTGTGCTATAGCCAATATTTTTATTCTTAAGAGAAAGGCCCTTGTTTTTTTTTCTAAGTAACGGACTCAGTTCTGTGCAAAGATTTCAAACAGCCGCTCACAGGTCGTAAGCTTGCATGAATTTTCAACTGTTTTCCAAACATTGACATATTCTTCAGTGTGGTATTATCTAAATATAAATAAAGGGTGAGTTTATGTGGGAAATCCAAGTCAAGAGCAAAGCCTAGAAATATCGTGGTTACAACCTAAATCCATCTTTGAATAAATGTAGTTTGCGATGTACAAATGAAATTGTACATGAATGTACACAATTCGTATAATGCTCGGTGTGGACAATTTCCGAAATTGAACCCTATCTTTTCCACTCCTTGTTTTATAGTCTAACATTCCTAGTTTTTCCTGTCCGTGTTTTGCATAAATGTTTCTTCTTCCAGTGTCATCTTTCAGTAGTCTGGCGATACTTTCCGGTGCTGTATATAGAAGGTATAAAATAATGCAAATCAAAATAGTAATACAACAGGAAGTATATTTTTGTAAGCCCGGGCACAAGCTACATTATTCTGCTTGTTACATGACAAGCCAAAGACGTAATGAAACTCCATGTATAATGCATACTTAATACATGTATCATTTAACAATCATGAAACATTCATATTACATACAATCATAATCCATAAAGTCACAAGAAAATGGACATAACAATTATGCTTTATTTATTATTTGATGTTTACCCTTTTGAACGTGAGCGATTTGTTTGCGTTATGTTACAATGTACAATCACATTATATGAAATTCACATGTAATCATTTCTCGTTGATAACACATATATATACATATATAAATAATATTGCAGTAAGTATACACAGTTATACAAGAACCATATCAGATATCAAACTGTCATCCATTTTGTCATTATTTATATCTGATAATTCAACATTATGAATGAAAATACATTGAGAAAATCAATGGAATTATACCAGCACTGAACTTGACTACTTGGCAACCTTAGATCTTGTTTGTTCTATCTCCATTTTCTGAAAAAAAAAACTGCAGATCTTAGCATGTACATGTATTACTAAAGCTGCAAACGTTTAACGTCGAATTTCTCGGTTGTGCAAAAAATGGAGTTGAAACAAATTAATAAGAACTAAAGTCGCGTTAAATATACTATCTGGTAATTTCTTGACATAAATCGTCAATATCCTAATTATTCCAGCATTCATTTCATTTATATTTCCTTCAGAAAAAAAAACTCCAACGTCGATACCATAATGATTATCTGTAGCCTAGGTGATGCAGTACTATTTTACACCTTAAGCTGGGTTTCCATGTGTGCAGAAACGGAAACGTCAAAAATCCATCAAGTAGTAAATAGAAAGTGTGTTTCCATGTGTACGGAAACGGCGTTTCGCTACACATGAAAACATTCCTTCTATTTCACTACTTGAAGGTTTTTTGGCGCTTCCGTCGCCGTCTCCGTTTCTGCACAGATGAAAACCCAGCTTTATCCTTATTTGGTTTCTTCTCTAAAGCTCGCTGTCAAGTGGCTATGATCTGTAATATGGGCATCATTTCCCACAGAAAGATGTTGTCACATACATTTAAGTTCTAGATGAGAATGTGAAATTTGTCCGTGCTCTGCATCGCAAAAATGGGTGAAAGAAAGGACACTAATATGATTCTATAACAAAAAATATCTGACTTATACAGAAACCGCCTGAGATCACAAAATGAATAAAATTTAATAACAACTAAGGACTTAAAATTAACAAGCTTTACTGCGCGTTTATCATGTTATCAATCAGCATGTCGGTAAAGCGTTCATTTTAATTTAATGCATTCACCACTAAAGCCTTTGAATAAACCCATCCATTTAAACAAAATTGAGGCGAGAAAGAGGGAATAAAACTGTTGAGAGAGTGACATATATGGAATTTCCCATAAACTACTGTTTTATTCATACAAGAGAGTGACACGTGGAACTTCCCATAAAACACTGTTTTACTTATATAGAATAAAATCAAATACATCTAAAATATAAAAAAAATTATAAATCAAAACCCACTTCATTTCGATTGCCGATTATGAATGAAAGAATTTGTTCAGTAGTCAAGTAATTCTTTTTAAAAGTTCTGACGTCAGAATATTTCTCAGAAATTCAAACATTATTATTTCCACGTGCAGAAAACACTGATTTCAAAATTAATGTCAAACTGTTCTGCAAATTGCAGTTTTCCACAGATATTTCTGAAGTTGGAACTTGAGGCGAAACTTTAACTGAATAATTCTGACTTGTCATTCAAACCCTAATTCAAAGATGTTTGAATTTTAAAACACTTTTTTTAAAAATTAAATTTCCGACATAAGTATTTTAATGTAAACCTACGTATCTCCCGTTTTCTAGGTTATTTTGACCCGAAATGACGGTCTGCATTTCGGGTTGGTGACGTTAATGAACATACCACAAACAAATAATTCATATTTACAATTTAGTTTTCCGATACTCTTAAACTGCAATGGTTTTATTTGACTTTCGCTTGCATCTAATTAGAGTTTACATGATTTATGTTGTGTTCGTTTTATCCTGCTTCTTGGCATCGTATCCATTACTTCTTAGTCTTATCAAGAGATATCGGTACAGTATTTGTAGAATTATACGATAAAAGACGATATTATTTTGATAACCAAATAGATATTATTCATTTTAGTAATAGAACATATTAAGCGGGGAGGAGAGTGTGAAGACTATGTTTATCTTAATTGTATTTACTTGTATAATATTTTGTCTTTTAACTTTGTTTTATTTCACTTCATTTTATTATTTTTTTAAATATATTTTGTTTTATGTTGCTTTCATTATCCATGTACAACGACTTAGACAATAATGTGTTAGATCGTACCATCAACTTGTTAACTTTGTCAATTACACAAGGGTTTTCATTTTTATATAATTAGTTTAAATGTAAGAAACTATTCAAGTTTTACATCCACTGATTATTCCAGAAGAATAATATTCATTAAGTCACCAGGGTGCAAAAACAAAAATCACTAAAAATTTCTCCTATGTTAACTAACAATAATTATGTGTGGATAATGCCTCTTTAACATAATATATTCCGCCACTTCAATACTTCATAACTTTGTCCCACAACTTTTAAATACAGGTAATAAATATTAATTACCCTATTAGAATTGCTCAGTTTGTCGCTATCGGACAAGGCAAAAGATTATTTTGGTCGTGGAACGACCCTTGATCGACACGTTAGTTTACGAATAGCGTCTTCCTTTCTCTGAAGACCTTTGTGATTGGTGGGCGTTTCGGCCCATCGTCTTGTTTCTGCCTAGCACAACATGGCGCCCGTTATCGTGTCGACTTACTTTTTCTCTAAACCCAAACTTCTCTGAAGAAATTAATTATAAGACTTGTGGTGTATTGAATCAGGTCTGTTTTGAGTGGGATTGCAGTCAGACTTGAACTAAAGATACTAGGATTGTCAAGATAAGACAGCTAGTGCTTCTAGTGTGCACAAATTTTGCACGGCCATCTAGCGGCAAACGCGCGGAACTCATGAAAAGTGCCGTATTTTACAAACCAAAAATAGGGAAAATATTGAATTTTGTTCATTGTTCAATTATCGCTATTGGCCTTGATTGATGTCACTTATGTTGAATTATAACCTCAATCGCTGTGGGGAAAACTGGCTATTTTTTTCTTTTTTTCTAAGTCACAGTAACACTGTCACAAATTTTGCATCATAAATTTACCATTATATCAAGCATTCTTTTCATGCTTTGCGCCATGGACCCCGCCCCCGACCAGCACGCAAATTGTGTGCACGTTTTTTTTAGTGGCGCGAAGAAGACAGTGTCTCATCTTATCGTTTGTAGTGTCTTTGCTCGAACTTCATTTGAATTAATAATTAATTAGTAGCGAGACAGACTTATTTGGATCTCACCACTGCGAAAGGTTCCCTTTAAGTCCATACTCCCCAAACCAGACAAGATTCAGTGCGCCGAGGGCCTAGATGTCAATAGCTTTGTTTGGAGTTTTTTTCACTCCCCAGCACAGATATTCCAATGCTAGCCTAGGTTATAATTATTTCTGTCTTGGTTACAGCTAAATTGACATTTCTGAAACCTGAACTAGTTTTAGGTCTTTATTTTAAGAGACTCGCTGGTCTTGGTATTTACACCTCACTTTTCTTGTTTCTATTTTTCTTGTTAATGTATTTTGTGTGTTTTTGTGGTAAGTTATATGCTTGATTCTCTGACCAGCTCGCTTTCACACTGAAGGCTTTCATTATTATCCACCGTCAAAATTAATTAATTTATTTATTTGTTTATTTTTTGATTGATTGATTGATTGGTTAATTGATTATTCATTTATCCATTATATATTTATTTTTTATGTCCAAATTTATTTCTTTATTTATTCACTCATTTATTTAGTTATACATGTATTTGTGTCGATAATAATACTTTCCAATCTGTTTTTCGTATTTCAACTTACCGACTGAGTTCCTTGTCATTTTTAGTGAAGTGAGTTTTATCCTTTGTAAATTAGTTGTTCGTGCATTCATTCTTCCACTTATTTGATTGACTTGTTTCATAATCTGTTCGATTTTGTACTGAACAAATGATTACTAAAATAACCAGAAAATACAGCAAATATCATAATTGTTAAACATGTTATATAATGTTTAATTTCTGACCTTCCTAAAACACTGGCAATTTTCTTTCCCACGCTTTTTATATTTCTTAAGTAAATTTATCTGTTTTTGGCTTTTTTTTTTCCCCGTGAATGCAATGATGTATAAACACAAGATAACACATTCAACATTGCTGTCTCGTTTGGATCTAAACAATTTGCTGCCAGTGCTACAAGCAAGGCCGACAGAAACTAAGACTCCTCCACACTGGTTTGATAACCTGTGGGGGATCCCCCGTACGTCATCTCTAAAACGACAGTATCTCCCATGTCCAGACTGGGAACATTTTTACAATTTGTTTTTCTTTTCAAAACACAAATGTTAACACACACTGATAGAGGATCTTTCTTTCTGTCCCATCGGCCTTGTTGCTATGTCACCTGTGACTACAATGATGAAGTTGTTGTTGTTGTTGTTGTTATTATTTTTATTATTATTATTATTATTATTATTATTGCGGTTGTTGTTGTTGTTTCTTCTGTTTTTGTCTTTAGGCTACTGAAATTGCAATGTACGATTTCGTATGACATTAGCAGTATTATTTTGAAATTTCAAATTTAATTCCAACAAGTTGCTAACATTATTATTTGAAAGAATAAATCAGGCCTGTGTGGCTCATAGTTCACAGCTATGTGGTTCGCAAATTTAATAATCCAGAATATTCGCGTATTTAAACCAATATTGTCATTATATCAAGTTATTTGAAGACATCAGTAACTCAATAACGAATTCCCAAATGAAGCTGACACAGTTTGAAAACGAAATTCAGAATCATGCTTATACACTTTATGAACGAACTTTGAAATTACACTTGCTTAATTCTGCACGAACTTCCACATTACGGTTATACAATGCAAGAGCGAACTTCCAAATTTCGCTTACAGAATTTTGATAATGAACTTTAAGGAATGTTTATACCAATCTAAAAATGAACTTTCAAATTACGCTTACACAATATAAGAATGAATTTGCAATTTCACTTGTAGAATCTAATATAAGACTTCGAAGTTACACCTACAAAATTGAAGAACGACCGAAAAAACCTATACTAACACAATTTATGGGCTAATTCAAATTATTTTATTCATGCGTCTGGCTGTCATTAAGGCCAGCTTGTAATCAGGTAAAACTCCTCGGCTTCAGTCTTGAATGTTCATTAGGAGTACTTGCTATTTATTTATTTATTTATTTATTTATTTATTTATTTATTTATTTATTTATTTATTTATAAATAATTTATAAATTTATTTATTTATCTACCTGCCTATCTGTTTGCTTAATTACTAACTACCGATTTATTTATTTATTTTGTTTAATTATTTTTTCATTTATTTTCTGCATTTATTTATTGGTTTATTTATTTATTTATTTATTTTCCGCATTTATTTATTTATTTATCTACCTATCTATTTCCTTATTTACTAACTACCGACTTTTTTTAATAGATTTTTTTTATTTGTTTATTTATTTTCTGTATTTATTTGTCTATCTAGCTATCTACATACTTACTTACTTACTACCTACTTATTTATTTATAGATTTATTTACTTTATTTACTTAATTACATATTTATGTTTTCCTTCTGTAATAAGTTACTTCGTATATATCAGACAATATAAATCTGAAGATCCGAGAATCATGCCTATCTTTTCATTTTTTTGTTTTATCTGTAAATTTGCTTAATCTATCAACAGACAGGCTGATTAAAAGATGATTTGCACTGCAAATACCTTGTAAGTTCAGCTAAGATTAAATATTTGAAATTTTCAAATTTCAGTTACAGACGCAACTTATACAAACTAATTTTAACTTTTCTGTTCACTTGCAGATAATACTGTCAGTGCAACACTCCAGATAATGCTATAATCATTCGAAAAGTGAAACAATTATCTTTCATTGGTGGAATTTCCTATTCTAATCAAACTATTAGATTTTTGTGGCATATTATTTTAACTCAGTAAATCTTTCAATAGACGAATTTTACATCAGAATCATTCAAACCAGACAAACAAAAATTCATCTTTGAAAAACTGAACCCATAAAACCCGTGAACTCCAGTATTCTGACTGTGTCCATATTCAAATGCAACAACAAGAAAATTGGCGTGAAGTCCTATCAGCCCCATCCTTGTGTTGCTGAAGTTAGAGAAATAAGTCCTAAATTGTCACTGCTCTTCGATAATGCTAATGGTATTATATCAGGCTTAAGCCAAAAGGCAACTGACGCTTCATTGCATTCCTGAGCAGGAGGGCTATCAGATAATATTACAGAAAAATAAATGCGCCAATAGGAAATTGTAATAATCCAATAGAATCAAAATGACAAATTCTAGGTCAGGAAAAGATACCGTTTTTTTCTTACTAATATCTCAAAAGTGTCAAAAATGGCTTGTGCCATGCCTGTAGAGCAGTGACGACATGTTCTTGGAAATTACGCGTTTAAAAATGCACGAATACAGACTCCACACTTCTCAGCACGTCTCCCATTTTGTCGTCCCTCTTTTGGCCGTCCTTCCACGAATATTCCCATTCAGCTCTCTCACAGATTTTTCCGTTCCTGGTTTAATCAAGGGTCCTCACACTGAACTTGGTGTATTGGTAGACTAGCTTCCTTGTGCTATGTTAGGTCCCACTGGTTCTCTTTGACGTGAGGATTTTCTATGAAGTGGTGTTTAACGTGAAGACCCCTTCCTGCTGGTTAAGTTTGGTATGAAGGCCCTTTCACACCGGTTATGCCATAATAAAAGTGTACTGTTGATCAGCCACATTCATGAGAAACATGTTCACTGAGTTCCTTTCTTGCTTGGCCTTCCATTGAATTTCTTCGATCATACAGCCAATTTAAAAAACAAAAAATCAGAGTTACATAGAACGATTGTGTTTGGGACACTCGCTTTACAATTTTCAGTCACACAGTCAACAAATATCTGGAAAGGATAATATATTATTATTATTATTATTATCATTATTATTATCATTATTCACACTCTGAAATAACGAGCGACACAAGCTATTCATAATGAACAATGGATGAGCGAGATTAGCATTCAGATTTCCTCTTGACATGACGCTATTCACATCACTGAAGATCAAAGTTCAGGGAATACAAAATCTGGCAAGTTTAAGAAACGAAATGAAACACATGTACTTATACCACAATGTTATACTGTACATGATTTCAGTTACAAAAGTTCCTCTTCCCCAGAACAAAGTCCGCAGTGCGGAAATGTCCATTTTTAACACTGGTGATATTCTAAGCTGTTGGAATCATTCTTGTGTCTGCTACACAGTTATCATCATCTGAATACGAACTTCAAGCAAGCCTTATGTATTAAATTTGTTGACGGAATACAATGGTGCTGTAGTGGGGGAACCCATGGTTCCATAAATTTGATGGGATTCTGAGCCCGGCGATCCCAGTGGCCGATGGTTTCAGTGCATAGTGACACTGCAAATTTTTGGAGACCTCCTCAAGTGAAGTTTAATGTGAAGACCCCTTCCTGCTGGTTAAGTTTGGTAGTTTGGTGTGAAGACCCCTTCAAGCCGGTTATGCCACACTAACAGTGTAGTTGTCTGTCAGCCACATTTGAATTACAAATTTAATGGACTGGCACAATTCCATGAGTCCATGTCCATGAGTGGTTTTCTGCCTGGCGAGAAGTTACCCAAAAGATCGAGGACCCTCTCAAATGCTTTACGGCACGGACTTAAATTATCCATACTGGATGGAAACACAGACATGTGAGAAGGAATACATAGATAGATCCGGCGATACTTTTTTGTCCCATAAACATCGGTACAAAATATTTGGACCTTGTGTTCCATCGAAGAGATGACCGACCAGTTCAGTTTCATGAGTGGAAAATGGGCCGACACGCGTGTTTCTTTCAGGTTTGGAATATTTTCCAGCCGTCAGATACATTTCAGCCATCTTCTTCCACTTAACTATTTGTTCTTTACGTCACGTGAAAGGTTTATTTTTTTAGACATATTTGCCATCTGAAACTCTGGATTTTGTACCTATCTCGGACGGGCAGTCAGGCGGGAGAAGCATCCTCTAGAATCTGGGTCAAAACAGTGTGTCCATTCTTTGTTACCATGACTGTATGGTTGTTGAGTCGGAGAAAATTTCACTGTTGTCTTACCCCTGTAAGATCAGTGAAATTTAAGTTCACATAAAAACAAAAAATAAATAAATAAAGATTCTGTTGAATCTTTCTTTCCTTTTTCCTCACTTCGCTTTAACTACTAAATTCATTATTCCTCTATCAGTATGGCCATTATCGTTCCATTCCCTTTAGAATATATTGTTGCCTTAGCATGACTCTCAATGCGTTATAGCTCAAGAAGTCGTACTTGAGGCGGAGAACGTCGTGACGATGAAAGAGAGGAAAATAAAGTCTTGGTACACATGAATCATTCAATCGTCTTAATTGTTGTCACTTCACATCACCATCTGGCTCAACTTGGCTTGCTGCTCCTCAGCCGCTTTCTCCAGAGCGTTGGCCAGATTCATGTTCTTGGCGATATGTGAGAGTTTGTGGTCCTTCTTCCACTTCATCCGCCGATTCTGAAACCAGATTTTGATCTGTCTCTCCGTGAGATTCAGGGCATGGGCGATCTCTATACGTCGCCGTCGGGTCAGGTATTTGTTGTAGTGGAACTCTTTCTCCAATTCCAACGTTTGGTGGCGGGTGTAGGAGGTTCTAGAACGCTTGGTCTCAGTGTCGCTGCCGTCTGAGGGAGAGAAAAAGACAGGGGGAAATTATAAATACATTATTTTCAGAATAATTAGGATTTTCATAACAGAGGTCAGTTTATACACAAATAAGTGCAGAATCAAACGCTTCTTGGATTTTTTTTTCTGATCTGTGAAACAGCTGCAAGGAAACTGAAGAAAGTTTGTTTTCCTTAAATAAGTTTCGTTTCGCATCCCTGAGATCGTTCGATTTTTTAAAGAAGACTAGGAATTCTTAAAAACCCCGTCGGCTCTTACCGCGGCTGTTGCAGGAATCGGATTCAGCCCCCGAATGAGACTTTAGGATGTAAAAGGAAATAGTTAGGCTTTCTGTGATGGTTTTGTTGTTTTTTTCTTTTGCTACTAAAACATTCAAAGGCACATCAACCTCTTCAAATACAAAAATAAACCATCTATGAAAATTATTGTTCATGTGGCTTTGCCAGTTCGTTGTTTCACCAGGCATTGCATAAACTCCCATTTATATTTTTTCTGTTGTGAGTGGATCGTCAAGAGACGGAAATGTCTGTCCATCAGGTGGGTTTGGGTACACATGAAATAAAGTCAGTGACTATCACATTATATTTTTACTGAAATAAAAAGCAATTGCAAAGCATGAGAGTACAAGAGGTCCTGAATATGGACAATAATTACGATGATATTGGTAATTTTAAAAAATTATCATATCAAATTTTAATCTTAGTAATAATTTAATTCCAGTATTATACGTGTTATACGTGGTGCATAGGTTACGGACATTCGCGATTAAAAAAAAAAAAAATTTGCTTCCTTAAACAGTATTCAAGTGTTGTTGTTATTTTAAATTTCAGAAAATCCGTGGGGTCGCAGCAGGACTTGGAAAAAAAGTTAAAGTCTCAACATACAATCATTTTCTCTTTTTCTGCCACGTTTTAATTTTACCTACTATAATAATAAATATTATTCTATTTCTGCCTCCCTCTGTTTTCTGTAGGTTTACAATGCTCTCCGCTGCGCCAAAAAACTCTTTAATCCTACGCTACTGAACTCCAGAACTTAAGTAGATAATTATTTTGAACCCATGCGCATTCTTGGTTCAGGTTTAAAACGTTTTTTTTCTTTTTTTTTCTATTACTTTTTAATGTTCTTGTTGTTGTTATTGGCGATGGTGCGGTTACGTCGTGGACTTTATAACAGCGAATGATGACAGTGCCCACATTAAAGTATTAGGTTATATTAGTTTTGTTTATCCCTAGTGTTACCTTTGCAGCATTGTGTTTGATAAAAACAAAACCGGATATATCGAAGTTTTGAACGTGAGTGACTAAATATAACTAACAAATCCAACGATAATGAAAGTTGCATTCTTTGCAGGCAGTTATTTAAGATTGCAAGCAATTCAAGGGAAAGTGAGCACTATACGAGTTCTCAGTGAGTAAATCAGCTCGTTTCTGTGTGTAACTATAGAAACCGATGGCGCGGAAATGTGACACGAACCGTGGGATGGTACCAAGGCGTCTAAGCCATCATGTCAATAAATCTGGGGATCCTGCACGGGGAAGACTTGCCCAGACTTGGCGAGCTGTCGCTAAGAGCCCATTGCCTTATCTGTGAACAAGACTAATGCCCTAACGCTCGTGTGCGAGAATCGGGTAATTAACTGCAGTCCGAGTGTCCGGCATCGCTGACAATTATCAGCCGGACGTGGGCTGCGACCTGCCTGGGGCTACATCGGCTTCTTGGCTATCTCTGATTTACTGTTTTCGCAGGCCAATCAGCGGCGGCTCAACCAGAGACCAGATCACCCCGGTATGTCTATGTGTGGACAGAAGGCATTTGTTTATTGGTCTCCGTGGGTGAGCACGGTCGCAAGCACTCAACCTCAGCCTCCACTGTTTCCTTTGATGATGTCATTTGCTGCCTATCAAGACTGACTTACTAATTCACCAACAAAATGTTGTCAGGGACGCGTTGCCTAATTACAAAGCCAAACAGAGAAAATACTGAATTGTATTCAATGTTCAGCAATGGCTTATGATGTAAAACACCACCCGCCCCAAACTACAGCCAATTCAACAGGCTGATTGATGATGATCTATTTCATTAGTCTGGGAGTAGTTTAAGTAATCTATTATATATTTCAGTAACTTGCAACCTTTGGCATGACTAACTGACCAAACTATACACTCTTCAAGCCTTAAATTTGGCAGGAAGGTGGCAATTGAGATAAGGAAGATGATGGCTATAATTAAAAGTTGGTTACTTCAAGCATGTATTTTAAAAAAATAACAATGTTTATTGCTATGTAACATCTGTATTTTTGCATGTTTGTTTAGTTATATATAATACCGTGCATGTCGTAAAAAGTAACCGTATCAAGCGTTCAGTTTGCTGCGTAATGTTGTGGTGCGCATGAGTTCTGAAGCAAGACTGTAGTTTATTACGTTTACTATATGAGAGAGAGAGAGAGAGAGAGAGAGAGAGAGAGAGAGAGAGAGAGAGAGAGAGAGAGAGAGAAGAGAGAGAGAGAGAGAGAAAGAGAGAGAGAGAGAGAGAGAGTGAGTGAGAGAGAGAGAGAAAGAGAGAGAGGGGGGGGGGGAGTACATGACTGTTATTCCGGGAAATGCCCGGTAGGTCATCTAGTAACATATAATACTCATCTTTCATAGAGCAAACTTTCAAAGCTTGAGTATTTTATACTCAGAGACAGAGAGGTTTAGATCAGATCAATCCTGTGTACAATACATCTACACGTCTCGTTTTCAATCAAACACAGAAAATGCACGTAATTATTGAACCCTTTACTTGCCAAAGCCGGACAGTTATGATTTTCATACTTATATTTTGTTACCTTTAGATGTGAACACTGGGCGTTTTCAAGACGCCAGCATTAATCTAACATATTGAAACACTAATGTTCTATGAATTGACTTTCGTTTTCTGTAATTTACCAGCGATAGACAAACGGCAAATCACGCTTACATATTGCTGGCATATAAAGGGTTAAGGCTGGTAGTACACTGATTTGAGACTGGTTCGAGGCTATTTTGACTCAGTGAGCGAG
>OZ007582.1:43243545-43256045 GCA_963931925.1 Onchidella celtica
GGGGGGCTCAAAGCTGTCACGAGTCAGCGAGTGGAACGAGAGCCCTAAGGCTCTGAGTCAAAACAGAAGAGAAACAGATTTTAAGCTGTGTTGTCATGAGCACGGAAACGGAGACGTCTTGAATCCTTCAAGTAGTGAAATAGATTGAATGTTTTCATGTGTACGGAAATGCCATTTCCTTCTATTTACTACTTGGTGGAGTTTCCGTTTCCGTACACATGAAAACACAGCTTTACTCAGTGTGTTACAAGCCTAATAATATAAGCTCCATTGTGCTGATAATAAGCTATAGAACCTAACAAAACAATCGAACAAAAGCTAAATAATCCCCATAATGGTGACTGTACGTGACAGAGAGTGATTTACCTAACTGTTCTTGTTGTGTTGGTGGCGGGCGTGATGGTGTTACCGCTGTTGTTAGTAGTGGCGGTGTCGTTGTTGTTTTCACAACTTACGTTGATGATGATGATGAATGATATTGATGATGGTGGTGGTGTTGATGGTGGATGAAGAGGAGGAAGATGAAGAATGATGTTTATGATGATGGTGGTGATGATGGTAGTAATTATGATGATGATGATGATAATAATGATGATGATGATGTTAACTCGTAAGATGTTACTGCTGTTTTGGAAAATTATGAAGTGACCTGATCTTTCTATCAATATCATAACGGGTATATTACAATAGGTAATAATGACTTATACATGTATTATGATTATTTCTGTGCCGCTATGTGACCACTGGTCTTCGTAGCCAATCCAAATAGAATATTTTGCTGTGGATCTATCTTAGGTTTGAAAGATGGACAGCTGAAATACAATTAGTAAAAATATAACAAAATTAATATACATGTATTTTTCAATGTTTTATTTATGTATTTAATTATTTACTTATTTACTAATTGATAGATTTATTTATTTATTTATTCATTCACTATTCATTTATATTTATGTATTTTTCTATCTATCTATCTATCTATCTATCTATCTATCTATCTATCTATCTATCTATCTATCTATCTATCTATCTATCTATCTATCTATCTATCTATCTATCTATCTGTCTGTCTGTCTGTTTGTCTGTCTGTCTATCTATCTATCTATCTGTCTGTCTACCTATCTATCTATATATATATCTATCTATCTATCTATCTATCTATCTATCTATCTATCTATCTATCTATCTATCTATCTATCTATCTATCTATCTATCTATCTATCTATCTATCTATCTGTAAATGCCCATGGATCGATCTTTTGATAGGCTGTATAATCTGTCTGTCAGCAGCCTGCCGACCCATTCTATTTATGTCAATAACCTACGCATATACTTACCTCTGAGACAAATACCTATTGATCTGGCTCTCGCCCTCTTTTGTGTTTCATCGGATTATGCATGTGGTGTTATGAATCAATACCTATTCGCCTTGCTCAAAGTTACACGGAAACGTACTGGTATTACTGATAGGCTTCGGTATAGGCATTCAGAAGGCTTCCAGTTGCTGTGCTTTTGTTGTTGTTATGTGGTTATATATATATACGTGGGGCTCTTAATACTGTCGGACCTCCCAAACATGGCAGATTGCACACGCTGCGCAAAATTTTAACAAACACTTCTAGGCACTGATCAACACTATTTTCACACCCTAGGCCAAATATTGATCGAAATTTTACTAGGCATCTGAATGCAATATGGTCAATTGATTTTCCTCTCTTCTTAATTGCCCGAATGACCTTAAACATTTTGAAACCATTTTCACTTATATGGTGTTGAAGTTTGCTCTCATATTAGGGAGGCAGGGTTAGCCTAGCACCAGCAGTAGCATTGAAATAGCTGAGCACTCTGAAAGTGTCAGCCAGGCTGCATACATAACTATCGGTACCAATGCGCATTGGGTGCGCAATATATACCGTCCACAGCATCCGTCAGCTCCGCAATTTTACGGAAAATGACGTATGGCAAAGTAAAACATTCTTTCCCTCTGTGAGAAGCGGAGCGGAGCGGAACGGAACGGATGTTGGGGTAAGAATACAGAGGCAAAGAGTGTTTTACATTGTCATACGTCATTGTCAGTAAAATAGCGGAGCGGAGCGGATGCTGTGGACAAGAGCACTTAGCGTCTGCATTGAAAGACCCAACAGCGCTCACAAACATATTAGATTGCACACCAATCATAAGAACTAGTGCGCACTGGGTGTGCAATCTGCCACGTTTGGGAGGCCCGACACGATTGGGAGTCCTGCATAATATATGATGTTGTTGTTGTTGTTGTTGTTGTTGTTGTTGTTGTTGTTGTTGTTGATATTATGATGGTGGTGGTGATCCTAAAATAAACTGCTATAAATCACTGATCCTATCACGAAACCCTACAAATGCATAACATGCATAACTGCACTGTGTAAGTACCACAGACTAATAAATTAACCAGACTGGAAACACGAGCTTCGGGCTGTGTCGTTTTTTACGGAATTTCCCGAGTGACGACTGTATAAACAACATGGCCGCCGCTCGGGAAATTCCGATTCTAGTTCTATTTGCAGTAGAAATTTCTTTTCATTTGTTAAGATTGGTTGTACATGTATTAATTTCTTGGTGCGGAACCAAACTTCCTCGTTCAGTAGGCGCGTCAAAATGGTGTCATTCAAAATTGTAGCTATGCTGAAGCGTCAGTCGTTACCTTAAACCTAACATGGCAGATGGTTCATGACCTTTCGCTGTTTTGTGACGTCACACAATGGGATCATCCTGTCTGGTTAATTTATTAGTCTGTGGTAAGTACTAATTGAAGTTTACTTTTTCTATTGATTGAGAGGGAGCACAATACATACAATGTGTATTTCAAATGTTTATAACTAAAACGTATTTAAGGTAAGGATGAATCTGAAGTGAAATATTGAAAAGGAAAAAAAAAATCGCTACTATAAAAACACACAAAAACATTGGCAACAAAAATAAAAAGAAGAAAAGTGAGATGTAAATGCCAAGAGCAGCGAACCTCCTCAAATAAAGACTTCAAACTGAAGTGAAATATTGGTTTCTTCTGTTGTAAAAATTATCAATGTCCTCTGTGCTTATGTTGTACATACGCATACACTTACCTCTGAGACAAATACCTATTGATTTAGCTCTCGCACTCTTTTGTGTTTCATCGGATTATGCATGTGGTGTTATGAATCAATCCCTACTAGCCTTGCTCAAAGTTACACCGAAACGTACTGGTATTACTGATATGGTTTTGGTTTAGGCATTCAGAAGGCTTCCAGTTGCTGTGCTTTCGTTGTTGTTATGTGGTACATACATAATAAGAGTGTGCAAATACCAATATGTTTCCGTATCGCTTTCGTGAAGTATTACGTCATTTACGATAACAATATCATAAACTGACACAGTTTGTAAGATAACAAGTTGATCATAGTATTTTACATTGTCCGCACATGAGCATAATATACGTCGTTCAAGGGTTGAATTCAAAGTGTCTTTCATAGTTTCAAGTGTCTCCAGATTCAAAAGATTGAAAGATCATTCAATGGCAACATTTGTTTTAATCTTTTACATAATAACATGAATACATTAATTCTTCACCCCACCCCCACCCCCCACCCCCCACCCCCTCCACCCCCCCCCCGCTTCTTTTTTTTTTTCTTTGCTGATTCTCTTGTTTTGCCTTGCTTTTGTTCGCTTTGTTTTGTTTCGTTTTTAATTACATTCGCTTGTTCGTATATTATTTATTTACTAAACACTGCATTATCGCCAGGCCACACAAGAGCGGAGTAAGTTTACCATGCACAGAAGGTATGCTTCACGCTCCTTAGTGCCAGGTTGGCTGGCCACTGCAGCGCTAACACGGGCAGACTTCCCACTCATTTTCCAGGGTTTACCATGGCGCTCTCTACTTGGCGTCAAACTGGCCCAAGAATTTGGCCAGCACTTGGGATTTTTTTTTCTCGCGACTATCTGGTCAGGGTCTTGGAGATAGAAGCCACACGGCACGGGGGTGCGGGAATTGTGTTTGGGAGGCGGAATGGGAGAGGAGTACAGAAAGGGAGAAGACAAGGAAGAGTGAGACAAAGAGCTGAGAGTGTCACGTATATCAGTGGTTTTCGGTGGGAGATGTGAATGCACTCCTTAGGGCTATGAGCACTTCTAAACAGCAATTGTAATAGTTTACACATTAATTTTGTATTGCAGACCCAGAACTAAATTACCACTGCAATAAGGGATATATCAAAGGATACGTAGATCCATGCCCTATAAATGCAAACAGAAACTGTCAGTTATGATTACGGTATAGGCCCATTGCGGATAACGGCCATTTTAGCTGTCAGGACCCACGCATAACCATGGCGATGGTAGCATTGATTTTGATTCGTTAGCTGATTTGCACTGCGAGCACTTCAGGCGCCGTGAACCAATCGGCGGCGAGCTAAAAAAAAAAGTTCAATACAGTAAACAATGACGCGTGTGTTCACGCACATGGGAGACGTTCGGTCAATTCTTTCACTTCCTTTCCCTTGTTTACACGGATGGTAGGGAATCTGACCAGCTTGGATACATCCTTTCCACCCCTGTCATAACAGTCAACTGCAATGCAACCAGCAGGCAGTTTAACCGCTTAGACATATCTCGAAGTTACACTCGTCAGCTGATCCACCCGCCATTTTAGGTGTCGGAAGTACAAAACAAAAACACTCTGTGACGTCATTCGCAATGGGCCTATATTATTATAGAGGGACACAAATCACACAAACATTGTAACATACTTCACAGATCACATAAAGCACTCAGCGTACAGTTTCATCACTGCCTTGCACTTTACTGACCTCGGTCTGAGTTTGAGTTTGGGTTTTACGGTGCGTCGGCCAGATAACGGCCACTTTGATTCATCTTTCACAATCTATTTGGGTACATGTTCTTTATTTATGTGCCATATTCAGAGCTTCTAAATTTAATAATAGAATTAAATACTTTCACATAATTTTATCGCATTGGTGAAGTTCTCAAAAGTTATTTTGTATGGATCTGAAAAATGTGGACTGGCCCTCTCGCTCAAACCTGGCTGGAATTTCCTAATCGTAAAAAAAAAAAAATTTCTTACGACCTTCCCAGTACCCCAAATACGATATATTCCTGTATGATAAAGGGGGGAGTAGGCAGGTCTGGTATTGTAATCTAAATGGGCATTAGTAAGTTTATTCAAGTGAGTTTTCTATATAGTTGCATGTTAGGTACCTTTGAAGACAGCTACAAATCTTTACCTGACTTTACAAAACTCCCTTGGCGTTTCTCTCGTGGTCAGTATCAGAGCAACCTATACAATATCCTGACGTAGTCTTTATTTGTTGAATAGATACATTTTCATTTAAACTACTGAATAGTTCATGTTCAGAAACATTACAGTACGTCCTGTACGGTCCAGCTAGTGATGATAACTTATAGCTATTATCAACTTTTGAACAGACAGAATAGTCCAGTATTATCACTATATGCCCTGACGTACAGAAATAATTATGTCTCAGTTTCAGTGTGGGGTGTTAACTATAGAGTAAAACTGGACCTCCCACACTGGTGAGACGGAAACAAGAAAGCCGGAACAACCAAAGATAGATTAGCAAGGACAATCAAAGTTAGATTAGCTAGAACAATCTAACTAGTTCTGGTGTGTCAAAAATTAATGTCTTAGCTGGCGGAAAAGTGACCTCTCGCATTCAGTAAAAATAGACGGAGACAAGACTAGAGATACAGAGTGCCACCAGCTTAAATACGCAAGTTTGTTGTTTTTGCCTGCTGATGATAATGATGTTGATTATGATAATGCTGATGATGATGGCGTTGTTGATGCTCATTTAAACCTTAGAGCAGTGGCGGATCCACTTTGAAACTAAAAGCTGCAGTGTCTCTAATCCCGGAGAGTCTTGAGGAAACTTTTTTAATGAGTGAATTTTGGATGTTACCGTGTTGTTGCTAGTTGTGAAGGTGTCACATAACAGTTCAAACTTCCGGGTCCCAAAACTGTAGGTTGGCCACTCGTACCCGTAGAATGACCACCAAGGTTCTATCTCCACTATTTGGCTAAACTGAATTACAAACTGCACACTACTTCTACGGGCCATCTCTGTTATGTGTCAAAGTATCAGGCGGATTTGTGGATATTACTAAAAAAAAAAATAATAATTTATCTCTAAAAGCCATGAGCACATGAAACTTCAGTCATCAATTTCTCCGAAGTTGACGGCGAGGAGTTAGAGCCTTGTCGTTCTAAATGGACGCACTGCCTGAGAGGCTTTTCGTCAAATAAACTTTGAGAACCACTGATGAACTCACATTAGCTCTTCCAGTAGATTCGCCCCAGAGAAAAAAAAACACTAAAGGCATTATTTTTCTTCTAGACAACTTATAAACATCGGGAAAAGTTTCAAGAATGTTGACTTGTTTAAACTTTATTGTTGCGGACGTCCATGAGTGTAAATCTAACTCCGTTGTAATCCAAATACTCAAGATAACATCCAGCCGCGGGCAGGTAGATTTATCAAGTTGGCCGTCAGTGTTTGAATTTAGATAGAACAAGTTGATTATGACATGAGCTTGGATATTGTGTGGCATCGCCAGCACTTGGAGATAAGTACACAAAAGAGGGCGAACGAATGATATAGTTGGGGAGGGCGAAACAAGTCTATGACAGTCATAATATCCGTTTTCTTTTTCAAAAATAGTTCAGGGGCGTTTTTTATGTACATTTCGCAATCATTTGTTTACTTCTATTTCTGGAAAGCTGAGGTTGGATAGAATTGACGCACTTTTTGTCTTATCTGCAAAAAATTGGGCAACTGCACTGAGTATAGAGTCTAGCAATCATTTGTTTATTTCTGTATTTAGAAATGTGACGTTGGGGAGAATAGGCGCGGTTTTGTCTTATCTGAAAAAAGCTGTACAAATGCAGCAAGTATGTTAAGTTGTACTTGTTGCTATTATTGCTGTTGTGGTTGTTGCTGTCGTTGCTTTTACTGTTTCTGTTATCGTTGTTGTTGTTATCAGTGGAGAATAAAGAAAAACTGAGGAATAGAAAAATGGAGAAGACAGAGAAGGAAGCCACGGCCACAGCAATATCGTCATGTGCGGTGTCCATCTTAGAACCAAAGCAGTTCTAATCCGGTCATTGTACGGCTCTGTACACTCTATCTCCATTCCGCTAAAGACTCGGAACTGTACAATAGGTGTGCGCAAATGACTTAACCCTGCCGGTGCCAAAACAATTACCTCATTCAGAAACATCGGCAAAATGCAAACCTAACTTAAACTTTTCACTCAAACGCAAAAAAAAAAAATAACTGTCTCGAAACATTGGGCCTGTTTCTTGAACAAAACACCCAAAAAGTTGTGGGCAGCAGATCACGTATTAGATTAGACGATTAAATTTTTTTTTTTTTTTCCAGGACCTCGGTTGGTCGAGCACTTAGTCAAGCCTATCTTGCACCAGTTTTCACTCCAAATTTGAACTTCTACTGAATCAGCTAGGGAGACAGACATGCTTCAACCTCACAGGTGAGCGACGTCATGTTTATCATCATACTTTAGCATCTCAGACTAAAACCGAGTTTAAACAGACTCGACTGAGTGCGCTTCTAGACTTAAGCCGCGTTTTCATGTGTACGGAAACGGAAACAGCAGAAATCCGTCAAGTAGTAAAAAGAAAGTGTTTCCATGTGTACAGAAACGGCATTTCCGTCTTCGTGAAAACATTCTTTGTAATTCACCACTCGATGGATTTCCGTTGTCGTTTCCGTTTCCGTACACATAAAAACCGAACTTTAAGCTACTAATGTCCTCACAAACTTAAACACAATCTGGAATGACCACTCGTGAAACACTGAAATGTCAATAGACAAGAAATAGATGGGCCATCAATCTTTGAGATTCGACTCCGGACACCGCTTGTAAAATGTGTTTTGTTCCTACGAGCGAGTGACAGATAGTATGTGGGCATATCTCCAGCAGAGCCTTCTTCTACTGCCATTCTCCTGAGCTCGGGTGATAAGACCACAAGGCTGCATCCCTGTGGTGCTCTCCTGTGCAGTGAAAGACTGTACTCACTTAAAACCAGCCCTCTCCCCAGTCACCCCTAGCACAGAACTTTGAGAAATGAGTTTCGCACCGAGGTGCGAACACTGTCTTCCATGGGGCAAATGGCATGGGTACTTTACCAGGAAAGCCTCGGCTGATAGGCCCAGATGCAGGGCTTGAGTGCAAGCAAGTTTACGTATCTGTGAGAAAATGTCAGGGGCGTTGTTTGTGGGAGGGCAGTTTTTGCTGGTCCTATCCTCTCCTCTTACATTAGGTCCTGCGCACGCGCACTGTTTCATGATAAGGTCAGCAAACAGAAAAGAAGATAAAATTAATGGAAGTTTGAAGACAAAGAATCAAAACGAGGGAAAAGTCCAGAGGCAAACAGAAAATAATGTGGATTGAGTTCAAAAGTGAGGAAGGCCAAATTAGGCACGAAGAGGGAGGGCATTTTTGCTTTCTTTCACTCTATCTGATTCTAGCGCCCGATATTTCGTATATAAAACAAAATAGAACAAGTCACTGTAGCGCAATGCCTAGTATCATTAACGCTTTCAAATTTACCCAAAAATAATGAAGATAATGAAGATCATTTATATAGCGCCTAATCCAAACGAGTTTGCTCTAGGCGCTTTACAGAAAGTCTTGTTCTCTCGATTTGCATCTCTCTCACTCTCTCTTTCTTTCTCTCACTCTCTTTCTCTCACTCTTTCTATCTCTCTCTATCTCAGAGCAAATTGTAACGCAGCCTCTTAGGCGCAGTTCACAACTCACAACAGTTCACAACTCACATCTTGTATTCTAAAGTATTATAATATTATTTGAATATATAATATATAATATTTATTTAATAAAGAATTATGAATTTTCGTTGGTGATATGGGGGGTGATAGGGATGAATTTTAATCTATTAATTTTAATTTCAATTTATAAATTTCAATAAATAAATAATTTTACAAATAATGAGTAAGAATAAGCTTTCCATAATTATCTGTATTTGTGCAGTCAAATGACAACTTTAGAAGGTGCGGGGGGAGGGGACGAGGAGGGAGTGTTAGTCTCCTGGAAAATCAATCAAACGATGCATTAAACAATTTGGGATGGCAAGAAACAGAATTCTAACGAAGTAATAATTGAAAGGCAAAAGTCACACACGTATTATTTCCCACTGCTCTCACCTGCGCAAATAAGATACTCATATGTATACAGACAAACACGCTGATAACTGCTTGAATTTTACGTCACGCCAGCAAGATACCAGCAAGATTATGTCTAGTGTGATTTAAACGATATACGCGGGAGCTTCGTTGTACATGTTTGCACATTATGTACATACGTAGATGCTCCCTCTCACATTCACACATGCACTTACGCACAAAGACACCAAGGGGTATTTGCCATAATTGTTGTATGTGATACTTTGCCGATTTTTCAGTTTTGTCATGAAAATGGTTCTCTTACTTCTAATTTCATTATGCATAAGTGTCATTCCAATTGGTTAAAGTCTTTTCGAGACTTTGTGATGCGTTTTGGCCCTTTTGCCGACCAAACTTCAATCCTCATTTTCTCGAAAAGACAAAAATGCTCGTACAACAATAATATAATATGCCAAATACCCGACAACACGCTCTCACACGATGCAGTGATTATAGGCTGTGATGTTCCTACCAAGCTTAGAGACTACAATGATGATAATAGCGACGATGATGATGATAAGAGGTGTTGCCTTGAAGAAGAATCAGTATGGTTGGAAGTACATGCACAATCATGTACTGGTCTATTTTACTTTCTCCTATAATACTGTAGTTTTACAGTGGTACACAATTCTCATCTGTTGTAGGATCGTTGTGAACGTGAATGTGATGGGATGATGAGGATGATGATGATCATTCTCCTCATCATCCAAATGATGAAAATGATGATGGTGGTGGTCGTGCTGATAGTGGTGATAATGATGGTAATCGTGGTGGTGACGGTGGTGGTGATTCTGCTCTAGCACCATTGTCAATTGGGTGCACACGTACCCCTCTCTCATTGATGCTACGTAATAGACCTGTGTGCATGTGCCTATCATTTGCATTCAAATCTTGTCAAATATGACTCGCTATATCCGCCCCCTCTACTCCAACGTTCTGCACCCCCCCCCCCCCTCTCTTCCCCAACTAGTACCAAATGACTCTCCCTGCTGCAATTTCTCCGGTGGCAGGCAGAACTTACTTATTCTATTCTGTCTATTCTGTCTAGGCATTGTCCATCCCATCCAGGATGTAGCCATCCGACAATGACTTCCAGTCCTTTCTGTCTGATGTCTTCCTCATCCATGTTGTTCCCCGCCTCTTTCTAATGTCATTGTGCCATCTTCTTCCTGATCATCCTGATGTTCCTTTTCCTGTCCGTGGTTGCCATTCAGTGCAGCGTTTTGTCCATCTATTGTCATTCATCCTTTCCACATGTCCAGCCCAATTCCACTTTTGTCGTAGCATGAATTTTACTATGTCCATTAGCTTTGTTTGTTTGCGTATTTCAACATGGGGAATTTTATCTTCTTATCTGATGTTAAACATTCTTCTTTCCATTGCCCTCTGGATAGTTCTTAATTTGTTCCTAAGTAGAACTTACTTAACTGCAGCAAAATTACCTCTACGACTTCGTCCGAAGTCGAACGTCGTCAATTTGTTTCGAGGACTGTGGCTTTAAAGTTCCACTACAGAACTTCAACTCTCTGGCTGCTGACTGCCTGAAACTTCCATCCATCTTCATGAAGTGTCCCCGTGGAGCTATCATTCATAGGGAAGGTTCATCTTAGACTGCATGTTAATTCCCTGGTACAAATCTGCTGTTCCTCTGACAGCTCTCTCGGCAAAGATACATGTAGTTTTGCTTTCTGAAAGTACTGAAGGCCACTCGACATTGCTTAGAATTCAGTGAGGAGCAGACCAGTTTCCAGTTATATTGCCAATATAATTATTATTATGAATTTGCGACTGTTGACAGAAGATCTTATTATAGGAAGGCATTTCCATCACGGGTAGATTATTAATACAGGTAAGCGGAAACTTGAAGTGTGTGTGTGTGGGGGGGGGGTGATGGGGAGGGGGGGCAGAGCGCTAGGATAATGATTCAGAGAAAATGTGAGGAGAATTAGAAGTGTTACACAGTAGTGCCCAGTTAGTGCTCAGAAAAGCGGAGCGGGAGTGAACGGAACAAGAAAGATAAGTGATCGACACGGATCGAACTGGCGACCTCTGCTACGGCACCAACCGCCTTGCCAGGAAGCAGCAAACAAGTCGCTTAATAGTTCGCTCACTCTGTCTCTCCAAGGAAAGAAAAGTGGCGGGTAGACCATTGTTGTAGACCATTATAGTGTACTCAAATGTCATTACCGATGAATATAATTCAAGGGAGAAATCATAATTTTATGGCGCTACAAGGTTTCAAGTAACTACTGGCAGAAGATGGATCACGAAATAGACTGATTTAGCTTTTGTGTTTTGAGCATAACCTTTTCAGCATAAGCAGGCTATATCGAGTTGGGTCTTGGGTCCTCGTCAGACCGCCGACCGCTGGGCGATTCACAAAGGCTTCAAAAATTAGTTCGGTTGAAAGCCCCAACTCGGTTTGAACCCAGGCCCTCTCGCAATCTTGCTAGGCGCACTAACCACCGGATAGACTTGGCAATTGATTAATCCGAAATTCCTCTTGACGGCATCAGGTTCTCGTATCAGTAATTTCTATAACGTCCTTCAACACACCGCAAGAACGAGGGCGGCATTAGGTCTCGTATTAGGGACATCTCGTATATTGTCCTTCAACACACTGAAGAAAAAAAAAACGGTCAGTTTCAATGAAGTTCAATGTTTTCTCAGCAATTATCTCAGCGTGCGAGGCCAATTATCAGCATTAGCAGTGCCGTTAAACCCAAACTCACACTCAAAACTCAAGTCAGTATGCCGCGAGACATTTCCCAGCTCCTTGACAAAATTTCTCGGAACTCGAAAAATTCTTAATATGACAGTGGACAAAGATCAACATTTAGTCAACTTGACCCTGACACTGTGTTTTACGACATTCGAGTCATCGCTCAAAACGGACGTCAAAGGACTGGATGCCGCAAATTGTTCTGTGTGAATAATTTATACAACAAGACAAGCACCAGATCCATCTCCCAAACCAAGCAAAATACGCTCCGTGCAACAATAAACAACATTTTTGCCGTCCTCATTTTATCCCTACCGATGAATTGGCTTGTCGTACAAAAATCCGTGCACTTGACAAAATTACACTGAATGTCAAAACAAGCTTGTAAACTGATATAGTGTTTTGTTATGACTCCGACCATCTTTTACGTTCACCATGTTTTGAAAAAGCGAGCTAGCACCGTGGTGTAAGTGTTTATTCAAAGCTTGTTTGATGTTCTCAAAGAATGAACCAAGTGTCAA
>OZ007582.1:43268545-43328545 GCA_963931925.1 Onchidella celtica
GAGGAAGAGACAGACAGCGAGAGAGATAGACTGACTGACAGAAGAGAGGAGAGACGGGGAAGGAAGAGACGGAGGGAAAGATAGAAAGGAGAGTGAGAGAAGAGAGAAAGATAAGAGAGAGACAAACAGACAGACAACTAGAGAAGAGGGGAGAGAGATTTGGGAGTCTGAACTAAATATTGTAGACACTCAGCAATCAAACAATTAGAAATCATTTAGAGTGATATCCTGACATCCGAATTTCGCCAACATTTCTATCAGGTGAAACCACGATTAGCTACGTGAAAATACAACTCTCTCTCTCTCTCTCTCTCTCTCTCTCTCTCTCTCTCTCTCTCTCTCTCTCTCTCTCTCTCTCTCTCTCTGTTGTACGTTCCATTTCCAAAATAAATAATTACATTTCGGCTCAATTATCTATTGTTTTCGGGCATTTTCCATTGGAGGGATGGGTGAGCGAGAAAGACATACACAAGGGATATGTGACAGTTCTATTCTACACGATGTAATCTCTACAAACGATGTCCACAGGCGGGATCATTCCTCGTGACGCCAAGGGATCAGCGACGAGCATGTTGTGACGTTGACGGGCTCTCCGACAACCCCCGAACAATAACGATCACTGCCGAAAACACCCGAGGGCTAAAAACACGTCGCGTGACTGTCAAAACCAATGACTCATTTAGACATCATGATGATCGCTCTGTGTCTTAGTCATAATAAATCAGTGAGCGCTAACTGGCAAGTCCCCTCGGACCAATGCAAGTTGTAAATTTTGTTCCACGACGCAGGCAGCAGCCGGTAGTGAAGGGTTTTGTTAGGTTTCAAGAAGGACAAGATGATCGTGTCGCGTCGCTCGTAAAATCTCTCCTTGTAGGGTTATCGCACGAGTTTGGCTAACGAGGACACTTCACAGAGGCGGATCTTCAGAAGGTGCTTTTTTTCGGTTGTTAAGTTGTTGATTTTTTTATTTTTTTTTAAACACACATAGATCTACACTGCCACGGTTTGCGAACTTCAGTTTTGTGCATAATTATGTTTGTGCACATTGTGGAAAGAATTACAGGATTAGCCAAGAGTTAGTTTACCCATCGTGAGGAAAATAAACGAACAAATCAACGTGAAGTTTTTATTTAAATACATTGAAAGGAGTTTTAAAAACAAAAACAAAAAAAAACCTTAAAACTCAAATGCATTTCCACCCAGAAACATAACGGCATTTTAATTGAAATATAACTGTGTAAATAAAAGAATATTATGGTAAAGTGACTTTTTTGGTAAGTAACTTTTGGCACACCCTGTTTATAGGGCCTTGGCAGAATTTTATATGAGATAATTTATATATGTCTTTTTACACATTTTTAATTGTCCAAACGGCAACAGTCGTACAGGGTTATTTTGACAGTGGCGTCATGGCAATCTCTCTCTCTTCAAGTGCCGGATCTGGAACAGATATCGACGATCATGGTTCGCCATTCATTCCACCGCTCAGATGATCTCAAGAAGCCCAGATTGTCCTGGTTTTTCAGCGTCGCCAATCTGTTCAAACTCTTGAAATAAAATGTTATTCTTTGTCTACCTCTGTTGTTTTTTTGCCCACTATTTTTCCATTTAGAGCAAGGTTTTCAAGACCTTTGTAATACAAGTATGCAAAAGTAAAGAGAGCTGGCGTTTCTAGGCCTATCTCATCCTACCAACCCCCCAACTGTGGTTCTGATGATGGAGTATATTACATGACATAGTTCATTTTAAATACAATATTATTTTAATGATAATTAATGAGTTACTTCATTTTATACCAGGATTGTCAGATAATAATTTTGGTGTACAACGACACCAACTGCAAATTTTTTGGAGTGGAGACTCATATATAAGTGAAAAATAAAAGTTGGATGTTGGAAAGTCGAATTTGGCCGTGCTGTACTTAGGCGTCCCATTGAGGCCATTTAAGTCATCGAAAACGAGTTGAATACCATTAATTTCACTGTCTGAGTAGGCTAGGCAGCAGAGACAAAGCCACAGGAATGAGGCCAATTCAAAACATCTGAGGTAACAGGTTTGCTAATCCAATGCTTAGTTAGGTATTAGCGACTTACATCTGACTTACGCATCCGCTTCCCCCACTCTACCTCATGCCTTGCCCCTCCTTGTGTTGCTGTAGATGTCAGCCGGAGGTACCCGTCTTTGGTATTGTGACACGTTAATTTAAAACTGTGACACTTTCATTTTGGTTGGCTCTTTGTGTTTGGACTTTTATAACCCCCCCCCCCCCAACCCCCAAACCCCCAAGCATCTTTCACCTCCTTTTTTATTTTCAAATGCCTATTGTCTTTTTTTCTTTCTTTTCTCGGGGAGGGGGGAGAGGGGTCTGTAGTTATTAGTGATAATAATGATGAGGAGGAAGAGGACGCGGGGGGGGGGGGGGGGAAGAGGAAGAGGAGGAAGAATGGAGGAGGAGGAGAAGAACGAAGAGGAAGAGGAAGGGAGGAGGAGGAAGAGGAGGAGAGAGGGGGGAGGAGGAGGAGGAAGAGGGGAGAAAGAGGAGGAAGAAGAGGAGGAGGAAGAGGAGGAAAAGAAGGAGGAGGAAGAGGAAGACGGGGAAGAGGGAGGGGAGGAGGAGGAAGACGGGGAAGAGGGAGGGGAGGAAGACGGGGAAGAGGGAGGGGAGGAAGAGGAAGACGGGGAAGAGGGAGGGGAGGAAGACGGGGAAGAGGGAGGGGAGGAAGAGGAAGACGGGGAAGAGGGAGGGGAGGAAGACGGGGAAGAGGGAGGGGAGGAGGAGGAAGAGGAGGAAGAGGGAGGGAGGAGGAGGAAGACGGGGAAGAGAGAGGGGAGGAAGAGGACGTAACTGACAGCCAAAATAATTGTTGTTACAAAAGTTTCTTGCATTCCATAATGACAGTAAACAATACACATACAGGTATAGGGAACATTTGGTCAGGGTTCCAATTTAACACAACGGGATTCCCTAACCAGGCCTAATATGAGAACCCTTAGACAAAATAGGTCAAAGTTAGCCTAGGCGCTCACAGCCGATTGTAGTCGGCCAACTAGTTGGACGGTGATGTCAAGAAGTTGAGTCCTGCGCATACCATCCGATTTTGATTGACCGACATAGTTTGATATGAAGTCATCACAAAATCTGTCGTCATTGTTTTTAAAAAGCAAAGTCATTAAACATATAAATTTCTCTCATTCTCCGTTCCTTTTGTTCAAGGCCGGATTAAGACCTTTAGGGGCCCTGGGCACTTAAAAGATTTTGGTGATACAAAAATTACGAGGGGCATTTTGTTTATATATCTAAGTATATATTTAAAAAATTCTCCGTCTTTGAACGCAAAAGGCTTTTTTATCAGGTCACCCAAAGTAACCAAATGTTGCATGTACATTCAAATACCCTGGAGGGTGCACGGAAGTTTTCATTATTTAGATTATTTTTATTTTAAATAACGCTTTGTTTGATCCTGCTGTAAACAGTTCCAATTTTCATTCTGCATCTTCGCTCCATTCTGTTATAGTATCGTGCATGTCATTAAAAATAACCATATCAAGCGTTCGGTTTGGTGTGTTGTCTTCTGGCGCGCATGAATTCTGAAGAAAGACCGTAGATTATTACTTTTATTATATGACAGAGAGAGAGAGAGAGAAAGAAAGAAAGAGAGGGAGAGGGAGAGAAAGAGAGAGAGAGAGACAGACGGAGAGAGAGCACACTTTTATTCTGGGCAATCCCCGGTACGCCATCTAGTTTAAAAATAAAAAGCAGCGAGTCTACCGGCAAATACTTTTATTTTTTTCATTTACTGTGGGGGGCCCCCTTTTGTAAACCCTAGTTCAACTGCATCATTTTCAGTTTTGCACCATAATTATGGCTCATCCTACAATCCCCCCCCCCCTCCACGTCTTCCTTGATGCCATAAGCACGTGCTTGTTTTGCTTAAAATGGTTAATCCAGCCCTGCTCTTGTTCCATCCTTTTCTTGATCTCTTTCCGGGCTCAAAGTGGCCGTACTCATGTCGATGCGCCCTTGAAGCCAAATTCCGACTCAAACTCAAATTGATACCATTTTTCTTCCATATCTTCCTGTGTACTCTCGTACCTTGACATTTCCATTATTTCCTCTCTCTCCTTCTTACAATCTCAATTAATTAATTCGGCCCCCTCACCTCCGTCTGTTGTCCATCTTCTATTCTCTTCTGACTCCCAATACGATCAGCCCCACCTCCCCAGAGACCAAACAGGGATTAAGCAGAGGAAGGGGGGGAGGGCATTGAATAATGCACTAACTTGGGCTGTGGGTAGCTGGCAGCTCGGGATGACTGACATAGTGACCGCTGGTCAGTTGTGGCCTCGGTGTCGTTTGACCGCTGTGCCTGCCACTGACACGACATATTTATGCCTGACCTTTCACCTCGGCATGTCCAGCAGATCGCTGTACCTTTGCCAGGGGGGGGGGGAGGGGCTGGATTGGCTATGATATCCCGGCCCCTCCCTCCACTTCCCCACCCCACCCCACCCCCACCAACAATAATTATTGTCCATACCTGCAGGTAGCAATACAAGGTAGAATAAACATCATTGTCACAGATATCTTAATTACGACAGCAACATAAAATTCTGACTAACAAAAGTCTCTTTCAAAGCACGATATGTCTGCATACAGAGCACAAGCGAGGTCAAAAAGCCAGGCGCACTGCTATACTGAACGAGACAAGAAATTTATCTTAAGGATGTTGTTAGGGGGGGGGGGGAGCGTACTCTGATTGCAAAGCCAAATAGAGAAAATACTGAGTTGTGTTCACTGTTCAGCTATATATAGCTTTCTGTATAAAACACTATGTCCCCCACGAAACATGCGCGTGCATCATCCATGTCATCAATGCAATAATTCGCGCCACGCCCCTTTACAATTGAACGAAAATGGCTAGTACCGTAGAGCTCTAGTAGTACTACTGACCGTGTTTATACGCGCGCAAGTTGTGGACATAACTAGTGAAAGAAAGGATGGTTCATCTTGGTATTCTGTGTCTCGGATGTCCACCCAAAAGCAGCCTATCTCAAATAATGATCATATTTTAGTGGAACTAGAGGGGTGGACTTGTGGGCATCTAAAACATCTTGATTACGTGACCAAAAAGAACGAAACTCTGGGTACCATACAATTTTTGACCATGAATTACATGAACAGAACAAGGTCATTTTTAACAAAACTGAGTCTTTAATTTTTTACTTTTTTTCACCCCACACCCTAAAGGTATTTTTTCTTAAGATAGAATCGAATAGATTCATCGGAAAATTCAAATTTCGTGCTTCGTCTCTTTTGCAAGATGCTTTCTGCGCGGGATGTCTAGTAAGAAAATATGGTAATGTATTTACCTGTCTGTTTCAAATATAAGAAAACGACTCCCCACCCCATGCCAGAAAAACAACCTATTACAGGATAACACTGAAATAAGCAATCAGTAATTTTACTCAAATCAAACGTTAACTAATAGTGAATAGTCTCAAGGGGGTGAAGGTGATGCTGAGTATTAATTTTGACGCGAAGACAATTCAATGGATCCTCTGTGATATTTAATAATATTTAATCGCAATATCCTGATATAAGGTAAATGTTTGTCTTGTTTGAAAAAAAAAAAGAAACTTCGAAACTTAGTGTCAAGGCAATGATGATTTCAAAAATGGTTTAATGACTTTTGTTTTAATTTCTAAGGGCTCTTCGGTTGTTTTCGTTGTTGCTTTTTTTTACTTAAAACTGAGGCCGTAGCGCTTCCAAAAGCCCAATGTGAGCACAATAATTAATCTGATTAATCCTAATCCCGAAGAAACTTTAGTCGTTGTATATAGTTTTCATCATGCCCATTTACACAATAAAAATTCAGAACTCTCCGAGCATGCTGATGGGAGAACTGGGTTTTTGCGCCCCCCGAAACAAAAAAACTGGACCTGGGGTGGGGGAGTGATGTTAGCGAGTGATGTCTTGACCTAAAATGGAATGATGGTTGCTCTTGAAGTCAATTATCAATGATCTCCAGCTGAATTCCTTGTCCTTCTTGTTACAGAAACTGGAAAGCCACGGATGGAATAACGATACGGGACAAAGAAAAGAATGATATCTGAGAGTTCATATGTCTGGGAGTGAAATTACAGTTTGTAACACTCGGTGCCTTTCAGCAACGAGAACATTTTAGTGCAGTAATTCAGTTAATGCTCCCGTGTTTGATGAGACAAGAGGAGAGGTAGGGATGGAAGAGGCAGAGGGACACAACAAACTGAGGGAGATAGAGAGGGCGAGAAAAAGACAGAGAGAGAGAAAGCCACACAGAGAGAGGAGTGGGAGAGAGGGGAACGGAAAGAGACAGCGAGAATTAGAAAGGGGAGAGGGAGAGGGGAAAAAAAGAATGCGAGAGAGAGAGGGGGGGGGGTGAGTGAAATGAAGGAGACAGCCAAACAGACAGATACTGATAGAGAGAAAGAGAGAAGGCGGCAGAGAGAGAGAAGGTGAGAGGTGAGAGATTCCAGTTTTTACTATTGTTATTTTATTATTATTATTATTACTAGCTGAGTTACCCGGCCCCGCCCGGGAGAAATATCTTTATTAGCCTACTTATAATGATCTGGGTCTAGGACACAAAGTAGAGTTCCTTCCACAGACAAAGAAATACAATGACAGAATAAGTATCGACTCGGATTCCGCGCCAACTCTGGAGTTTGTTTACCTTTTTTCGCTAAAGTTTACAGGCGATCCATGTTTTCGTTAATCCACGATTTGCTTCCTTCAGCGAATTAATGATCAGGGAAACTGCGTCACGGTACTAAAAATAGATCATAATAGCCTGTCCTTGTTCTAAAAGCATGGAGTCGGAAGTATTTGTTGCAGATTTTATGTGTGAATTATACAAAATGAACAAATTACCCAGAGTTTGCAGCCTTTTTATATTATCTCCTTACATCACAATACGTGGAGTTATTGGCAATGAGAATGTTTCCAGAGTTTTGGAGCCCTCCCAAAAAGGGCCTTTGAAGGCAGAACTTTCACCCTTAGCTCCATTATAGTATGATGATTATTATTATTATTTGCTGTGACTGCGTATGAATCTGTGCGTCAATATGTTTTAAACCTCTATTATCAGGTTATCTGGAAAGCGTCATTAACGCCAACAATTTCTCCAGCCTTCGACTCCTGGTCATAAAACCTGCCTATCTCTAGTTTCCTATGCATTCCTATCATAGCTTGAAAAGATACTCCAAGCTTGTCATACGCATAGACAAATGAAAGATACACACATTTAGTTTTATGATGATGGGTTCCTGGATGAAAGTGCGATGACGTTTTTCCGCATTTTCTTGAGCCTCTCGTGCAAAGTGTGCGGAAGATAAGGTAATAACGTTGCACCGGGAAACCTACAAGAACAACGGAGTTTTTATCAGTGGATGCAAAAACGGATGATGCACCGGATTATTTAGTCGTTAGTCATAACAGTGTAATGGTTCCGCTGTTGCTGTTATTATTTTTTGTTATTGTTGTTCATTATTGTCGGCTACAGCCAAAATTTCTCACATTATAACAAAGTCTTTTTCTGAAAATGTAATGGTTCCGCTGTTATTGTTCATTATTCTCGGTTACAGCCAAAATTTTTGACAATATAACGAAGTCTTTTTCAAGGCAGTATGAACTCATGTGAACCATGTTATGTGAGTGGCGAAATCGGGCTCGAGGTGAGAGACCAAATTCCTCAGAAAACCTCTCCAAAGGGGGAAAAGTTATCTATGGAAATTGAGAGTTGCGTATAATATGAAAGATTAGCCATTTTTTCTGCATCCAGTTACAAAATTTTGTTTGAAATCGTTTTAGAAATTTATAATTTTTATTTTTTAACGAGGTTTAGAAATTTCACCTCAAGCCCAATTTCGCCAGACTGACTTTTACATTAATACATGACTTTTGGGTCAGAATAGGGAAGACAAGACCGCAGTGCATTAATGAGTCAGACACGGAGCCAGATACTCTAGTATTTATCTTCCTATTTCCAGAGTTCTATAATGGCTCTATTTTATTTGTTGTTCGTTGTTCTGCATTTTTAAACATACTAAATTGATCACTAAATGATTACTCAGAAATTTATTTCATTCTATTTATTTATTTATTTATTTATTTATTTATTTGTTTATTTATTTATTTATCTATTTATCTATTTATTTCATTTACTTTTGCATTATTTTGATCATTACGAAATCAGTTCCTCGAGAGTTGGTATGGACACATCACCCGTTCAACAGGCCTCGCCAATACCATCTTCCAGGGCAAAGTCCACGGAGGAAGAAGAAGAAGAGGCAAACAAAAGAAGAGTTGGGAAGACAACATCAGAGAATGGACGAGCATGGAACTCAGAGAGACGCTCAGAAAAGCTGAAAACCGAGAGGAGTGGAGAGGGATTGTTGCAAAGACATCAGAGGTACCCCCGACGGACGTCTAGACTTTACTGATTCGTGATCGTGATTGTGATCCTCGAGAATTCTAATTTTTTATTACACAACCGATGTCGGGTACGGATGCTACAAGCGACTATTCCGACCGGGTGGCCATTCTAATCCCAACAGCCTGTTCTCGCCAAGTTCACGAAAGGGAAGACTGATAACGTGGTCTTTACTGAAAGTAGTCAAGATATTAAGAAAATTCCCGACATTCCGTATCAAGAAGTTAACCCGATCTGCAATCTTCACCGTAATCCTTAAAATATTCGGGGAAAAAAATCGGAAATGGTAGAAGAAATAGTGGTTGATACACCAACTGCAAAATAGCTGCTAAGTACAATTTCAGTGCCTGACGGTTAAAATCATATCGTAATCATAAGGAACTAGCTGAGGTCCCCGGCCCTGCCCGGGATAAATAGGTTTGAATATTAGTTTCAGTTCTGGGTGGTTATTATGGACCTGCTTCATCTGGCCTGTTCCTATTTGTTTATTTTATTTTTGTTTGTTTGTTTTTAAGTAAGTCTTACTGCTCTGCCTTTGTGAGTTGACACCCTGCGCATCCCGTACAACAGCATGATTTGCGCACGGGTCAGTGTGTTTGATAGTGAACACATCGCAGGAAGTGATAACGAAACGTTAAAATGGCGAACCATGACTCGAAATAGATCTAAATGACGGCGAAACAATAAATTTCCAATAAAAAAAACTACACCGATTTGAGCCTTCTATTAAAAAAATGTGCACCCTTACATCCATTCTGATGCACCATATAAAATTTGAAGTCTGTGTGTTGAGTGGTTCAGAAGCCTTTTGCAACGAAAAATCTCAAGTCCACAAATATATATATAGTATAGATAACTTAATAGTAAGGTGAATGTGGCTATAAATCAATACGATGATAATGATGACAAAAGAATAATGCGTAAATGCCACAACGCAGAGGGAAAGTGAAAATACCACAGTTTGATCCTCCAATGCCCAGACTTAGAGACTTAGAAAGCAGAATCCAAATTTATGAAGCAGGCAGATCAATTTTTAATTAAAAGTAAAAATACCAAAATACACCATGGAAACTCCGCTACTGATAGATTATAAAAAGTATGAAAAAACGCAAAACTAAGTTATGTTACGTGTTTGCAAATAATGATACAGTGGGAGCTAGGGGGTTAGCTCTTACTACAGATACATCGATTTAAATATATGTATTCGCTGAAAGTTCTAATTAACAGAATATGTTAACAGTTCTTAATATAATGAGTTGGAATTTAATTATTCATTCGTCATTCATACGTTAATTTGCTCACTCAGTAGTTTACTAACTCTTTTACTTGTTCAGTCATTCATTCTTTCTTTAATTTATTTATTACATATTCATCCATTGATGCAAGTGATTCCCGTTCTTTTTTTTATTTTTAATTCGTGTAAATGTAGTCATGTGTAGCATAGGGTATTTAAATGTATTTTAAATCTCTGCGTTGTTTAGGATTTGCAAAATCGACATCGTGAGAAACTGATCATTGTCAATTTGCTTCCTTTCTTTGCTCCCGTTTATTGAATGGATTCAGCGACTGTTAAAGAAAACAAAAAGAAGGAAAATACAATCAAGAAGAGTCTAGAATTTTTAAAAAAAGGATCACTAAACTTTTCTTATCTTTTACACTGAGTTACTTGCTATTAACACACTTATATTTTTAATTGGGTGTGAATTTAAGTTTTGTTTTGAAAGTACAATAAAATAACTTAGTTTAATTGGGAGGTATTAAAATTTCAACACAAAGTAACTGAAACTTCGAGAAAGAAGAACAAACAAAAAAAAAAACATCGCTTGTCGCATCCTCGGTGCATAGAGCCTGTAAAGTGTACTTGTTTTGCTTTCACGGTGTATTCTCCTGAACATAAATTATTATTCCAACCCTTTGTCCTGTACTGTCAATGTATGACAACATCTGGCCCCCAGGGTACAGCACCCTTCCTCTTCACCTGTCTGAACCACACCAGATTCTAAACTGGGTAAACTTAAAATGTTTAGTAATTTCAAACCAGAATGATCATGTCGCCAGACAAATACAAAATCGTGAATGTTCATATGACGGAAGACGCAGAAATACATGTAGTGCATGAATATGAGTTTATAATTCACTATTTAAGCAAACTATGTTCAGCATAATTATTAAGTCATTCCTGACACCCATCGGTGCATCTGGCAATCTAATTATCTATCCGCCCGTCTGCTTCTCTGACTGCTTTTCTATCTATCTATCTCTCTATCTATCTATCTATCTATCTATCTATCTATCTATCTATCTATCTATCTATCTATCTATCTATCTATCTATCTATCATCTATCTATCTATCTATCTATCTATCTATCTATCTATCTATCTATCTATCTATCTATCTATCCATCTATCTATCTATCTATCTATCTATCTATCTATCTATCTATCTATCTATCTATCCATCCATCTATCTATCTATCTATCTATCTATCTATCTATCTATCTATCTATATATATATCTATCTATCTGTCTATCTATCTGTCTATCTATCTATCTATCTATCTATCTATCTATCTATCTATCTATCTATCTATTTATCTCTATCTATCTATCTGTCTGTCTGTCTGTCTGTCTGTCTGTCAGTCTGTCTGTCTCTGTCTGTCTGTCTGTCTATCTATCTATCTTTTTTTTCTTTTTTTTTAATAGCTCAGATTGAAATGCGATTTTGAATGTATTCATTCAGTGCATGACTCAGTGATCACTAAATAAAGAAATAATAGGTACCTAATTAAGCGAACAGAGATGAACAAATTCAATTTTTTATAAATAGATGCCTATAGAGGTGTGTTTGAACATAGATACTCGAAGGAATTAAAAGTGAACACCAAGGTAAATAAATAGATAAATAAATAAATAGATGAGTAAGAGAAAACATATATAACCAAGTAAATGAATACACAGCTGTCTATGGGGACTATCCTGGGGATCGGACCCAACTTGAGTCTTTTATATCCCAGAATTGTTAACTACTGAATTCTGTGTTGTCGGCCTTCTCGAACCTTCTAGGTCTTTAACATCTATCTATCTATCTATCTATCTATCTATCTATCTATCTGATCGGTCTTACTCATGAGAAAATCAAGAAATATTTCATAAAGGTCACTGGCCTTGCTGTTTGATCACTTCTGACAGAAACAGCGAAGAAGACGAAGAAGAAAAGGCTCATCTGACATCACCAGGAAACAGAGATATATTAACTACATCATCTTGCCCGTTATCATTACCTCAGGACATCACAGATCCACGCTGTGAACTCCATAAATAAGACTGCCAAGCATCTCATCTCCATGCAATGGAAAACATAAAAGTTACGCCAGAATCTTCCCCCGGCCTCCTTCCTGGTCTGTGTCCCATTAGAATACATCGATCTCATTCAATATGTGTACGCTTACCTCTGCGGAAATATGGATTACGGCTAGTTGCGATTCTTGGTGTTGTTTTTCTTAATACTATTGTCCACGGCATCAGGTCCGCTCCGCTATTTTACGAAAAATGACGTATGAAGAAGTAAACCATTCTTTGCTTCTTAACTTGTACTTATCCTCAGCTTCTGTTCCACTCCGCTCCTCACGCAAAGAGAGTTTTACTTGTCATACGTCATTTTCCGTAAAATAGCGGAGCTGAGCGGATGCTGTGGACAAGGTCACTTACCCTGCGGAAATACGCACTATGAGCGGTTGCATTTTCTTGTGTTGCTTGTCTTACAGTTGGTCTTGTTAAGCCCATGACACACTGCGTCAAGTCTGTTTTGTGTCCGGTTTAACTCGTGCGTAAAGTCTCTCTTTCCGTAAGTTGACTCAAGACAGTTTTGACGCGCGCCCGAATGGCGTTGTTAGGTTCGTGACGCACTGAGTCAAGTATGTTTCGAGTCGGGTTTGACGCAGTACGCGAAATCTCTATTTCAGTCAGCTGATTCAAGACAGTCTTGACGCGTCCGAACTAATGAGACGAGACGGTTTTTTGTTGTTGTTGTTTTTTTTTCAGCCTCACCAGTGCATGAGGTTCCCGGTTGACTCCAAAGTAGTTCATATCTCGAGATGGGAATAAATATGCCATCAGTCTAAGGCACATGGCGCTCTGGATCACTTCTATTTTGCCTCGGTTTTGTAGACTATGGAGTTAAACAACGGGACCTTGCTAATTACTTTGAGTGAAAGAAACCTGTCTCTCCAGTTGTTCAAAGAAAGTTGAAGTCCGAGTTAAAACTGACGTAAAACAGAATTGGCCCCGTGCGCTACTAATTTCACTTCAGCGAAGTTGCCGGGGTAGCACAGACTCTAGTGTGTCAAAATGTTGAAGACAATCCGAGAATGTCATCACGAATTCGTCCACTTTATGAATTCTGTCTCTGAAGTTAATCCTCCCAGTTAGTCATATTGGATGATGATAATTACGTGATATGTGTCTTCGTGTTACAATAATATGATACAATCGCAGGCCCTGATCTTGACACTAACATTAACTCCAACCTTAACTCAATCATCAAACATATTCGGAAAATACTGAAAGGAACTCTCTTTGGCACTTAATCATAACTTTTCTGATGCTGGTACAGGACATGACGTCCGATAATACAGATATTATCACAGACTAATAAATTAACCAGACTGGATGATCCCATTGTGTGACATCACAAAACAGCGAAAGGTCATGAACCTTCCGCCATATTAGGTTTAAGGTAGCGACCGACGCTTCAGCATAGCTACAATTTTGAATGACACCATTTTGACGCGCCTACTGAACGCGGAAGTTTGGTTCCGCACCAAGAAATCAATACATGTACAACCAATCTTGACAAATAAAAAGAAATTTCTACTGCAGATAGAACTAGAATCGGAATTTCCCGAGTGGCGGCCATGTTGGTTATACAGTCGTCGCTCGGGAAATTCCGTAAAAAACGACACAGCCCGAAGCTCGTGTTTCCAGTCTGGTTAATTTATTAGTTTGTGGATATTACAATAGGATGGATTAAATTAAAAATTGGAAGCAATTGATCCATGGGTCTAAAACTATTGAGAATAGATACTTTTTTTTTTTTAATTCATGAAATTGATCCCTCACGGAGATGCTACATTTTGACTTGTTTAAAATAGAGCTTTGCAGCAATAGACAGGCAAGCTTTAAGCCATTTTTTTTTTCGGTTGAGGGAAAGTAATCTTTCGTCTACAACATGCCCCTACTCTCCTTTCTCCGCCCCCGCCCCCGCCCTTCCTCAAATACTCCCTCTCTACCAAGTTCACCAAACTGTTTATCCCTAACCTCTGTTCTTTGCCGAGTGGAATTCGTTGCTGATGTCAGTTATCGTTGAACCACCGTGACACTGACACCTAAGGTGGGAGAGTCATGTCAGTGCTGGCCAGACAGTACGTGGGGATGCCAGCGTAACATTTTGTACTGAGGCCCTCTCTTTCTGTCTCTCTCTCTCTCTCTCTCTCTTTCCCTGCTCTACAACATCTCTCTGTACTGTCTCCCGGAACTCGCTGGTCGAGGTGCCATAGAGATTACACAGAAGGTGAGGAGATAATCCCAGTTAAGCGGTTACACTATCTCTATTCTCTCCCTTTTTGCTCCACATTCCTTTCCTTCCACCCCCAATCCCCTCTCTTCTCTCCCCCCCCCACCCCCACCACCCCCCCCCCCCCAAAGCCAAAGCACCGAAACCAATTTCCCTTTCCACTTCATGTTTTTTCATCTTATTTCCGGAGAGATCTAGAAAAACAGACAGAACAGACCTCTATGGACATTCAGTGATCTACTTATTTTCACAGTTTCAGTCACTTTCTACCACTGGAGAAGCAGAAAGAGAGAGAGAGAGAGCTTGCAAGAGGGAGGAGTAGAGAGAGAGACTGAACTGCTACCTGAGAAAAAGGCAGACACTGTAGATATATTATTGTAGTTACATACATACTTTCTTCATCTATCTATCTATCTATCTATCTATCTATCTATCTATCTATCTATCTATCTATCTATCTATCTATCTATCTATCTATCTATCTTTCTATCTATCTATCTATCTATCTATCTATCTATCTATCTATCTATCTATTTCTGCCTCCTGTCATTCCCAATAACGACATTTTTGCCAACTCCCCAAATCATGTTTTCCTTCTTTTACAACGAAAATCTATCAACTGTTACAATTGCAAGCATGGAATACTTAGCTTTACACTCCGAGCACTGGACTCTGCGTTTGATATCGTGCATGCCTAGCAATGCTAATACAGGTAGCTGCAAGCACGGCTTCGAATTTGGAGCAAAGACTGCACGCCTTTAGTTCTTGTCACTTTGTTCTATTTCGATTTTCTGAAAAACTGAAGATCTTTTAGCATGTAGAAGATGTATAACAATGCACACTTTGACATTTGTTTAAAATGCGTTGTGGCACTTATCAAGTTGCTCCACAGTTCCCATTAATTTTTTATTTTAACTCCTTAATATCATAGTAAGTAAAACCTCAAACGTTTAACATCGAATTTCTCAGTTGAGCAAAATGCGAAGTTGGAACAAACAAGAACAGAGGTTACGACTTGCCTTCCACTGTTTATCTGTGTAATATGCAACTTCCTGATCCCTGCTATAATAACATGCAGTAAATAAGTAGCGCGTGTAAATAATACAAGAAATTATTGGACCCAAAATTGATTAAAATCTAAATAAATTATTATTAAATGAGAAAATTGATCAGATTGCAGCACGCCATTTCCCTACTTCTCTTTCAATAGCAACTGTATAACTTTCAAATTGTTGTCCACGCTCTGTTGACGGTTGTCTTCAAGACGCCGCGGCCTCAAAAAATTGATTCGAACATTAAATTCTTGAACTGAAGGTTCCAATTGTTCGTTACAATTGTTTTCTTCATTTATAGCTGAGTTTGAGGGGATGAGTACAGTGCAGGGTGGAATGAGGTAGATAGATTGAACTGGTTAGTAAGAAGGTTCGAACATTCTGATGTTGTCATACTGATGGATGCGTAGAGTCACAGACTTTGGAAGCAAGCCTTGCAGGTATGTGCTAGTTTTATTTATCATTTATCATTTATTTATTCATTCATTTATGTATTTATTTGTTTACCTATTCCTTATTTCGTTTATTCATTGTTTAGTGCATTGATATTTGTTTTTTTTATTCGTTTATTTTTGTCACGAGCGAGTGAGCGAGGATCAGTAGTTACGAGAAGAGGGTCAGAATAAAGTTAACCCACGGGCCACGGGGTAAGGGAAAGCGTGCATGTTGTGAGTGGTGGGGTTCTGAATGAGGCGAGAGCGCTGTATTACTATCACTGCACACTAAGACGTCCTAGAGAGCGGACGCAGGAGAAAGCCCCAGAGGGCGAACATAGGGAGAGCAGTCGGAAGACTTGGGAGTAGTGTTTTTCCAGTGATGACTGGTAGGTGAAACGATGATTGATAATAGTTATGATTGATGTATTATATTCGTCTATGACCATGATGTAAATAAGTATATGTGAGGAATGTGGAAGTCCTTGATACTGTATATAGCAATGTGCGCCATGAGCGATAGATGTAAGTTAAGTTCATGGATTTGTAGCGAGAGTGAGTATTGTGTACTACGGTGGAGGTGTGTTACCGTAGGATGTGTGGCGAGTGAAAGGTGGACTATTGTGTGTACGCTTCATGAGTTGTAAGGAGGGGTGAAGTGAATAGAAGTGGTATGGTATTATACCAATGTAATGTTATTCTTGTAGGTGTCGGGGACGGGCCGAAGAGCTGCCTACGGTGAGCACAGGGGATAGGCCAGCATAGGGCCGGAGGCCACACATAGGCCAGGAAGGAAGCTGTCGGTGCAGGACAGTAGAGGCACATGAGTCGTGGCAGTCTGGCCACCGACAGGGACGTATATGTGATCGTGAACGTGCTATTGACATGCTAATGTGCTATTGCCATGTTGATGTGCTATTGAAATGCTAATGTGCTATTGCCATGTTGATGTGCTATTGGAATGCTAATGTGTTATGGCAATAGGAAGGGGCTATTGAGAGACTGCGGTGCCAGTGAAATATTAATGTGCTATTAAGACCCTGAGAGGAGAGGCTGAGGCCGAAGTGTCTTTAGAAAGTAACTACCGGGTTGTGGACCCGAGGAAGAGTGCATGTTGGAATAAGGCCGTTGGACGGTAGTAAAGTCAATAGTATAGTGTATGTAATTGCACTTTTATCTGTATCTTATGGTATAATAAATGTGTGAGTCTGATGGGTTGTTCTGTTAAGTGTTATACTTGTTCGTTCGTGATTGTTGTCTTGTTATAACTATTACATCTCCCAGTCTGGGATTTGTGACAATTTTATTCAGCTATTAATTTAATGTATTTATTTATTTATTTATTTATTTGTATTTATTGTAATATTAAACTAGATTCTGCCAGTTTCAGAATTTTTGGATAAGGCAGTCCATAGCAGTCGAACATGTTCATAGAAAGTTGTTGTTCTAATCTTCTACACGGCAAAAAAAAAAAAAAAAACTACATTTGAACATAGTTGCTTTCAAAGTGTTACTCAGTTTTTGTAATTACCTCAGTGGAATTGTATAATGTACACATTGTTATTATAAAGACAGTGTAAAAAGGACATCGGCAAAATCTTTTGTAATCACTTTTTAGCTATTAGATTTCTTACGGTGTTTAAACCAGTGTTTCTTGACACAGATGGAGCTTCGAATCTAGGTCATACGTGAAATTTTCTTACTGGGCATGAGGAACAGTCGACATTATTCTTACTTCCGAAATTCGGGGCAAAATTACCACTAATTAATTACCACATAAAGGAAGTAAGGCCTCCAGTATAATCATGAAAGGCTTTATAACTGGTCAGCCACACAGACTAATAAATTAACCAGACTGGAAACACGAGCTTCGGGCTGTGTCGTTTTTTACGGAATTTCCCGAGCGGCGGCTGTATAACCAACATGGCCGCCGCTCGGGAAATTCCGATTCTAGTTCTATCTGCAGTAGAAATTTCTTTTTATTTGTCAAGATTGGTTGTACATGTATTGATTTCTTGGTGCGGAACCAAACTTCCGCGTTCAGTAGGCGCGTCAAAATGGTGTCATTCAAAATTGTAGCTATGCTGAAGCGTCGGTCGCTACCGTAAACCTAAAGTGGCGGATGGTTCATGACCTTTCGCTGTTTTGTGACGTCACACAATGGGATCATCCAGTCTGGCTATTTTATTAGTCTGTGGTGAGCCATAAATTCCACACAATATTATTTTACGCTTAGGAAGACGTTAAGGTGTATGTGGACACATATTAAAAGGTCTTGAATTTCGCTATGTTTTTTAATACTTTCGCTGATTTTGAGCCAAAACTGAGCTGAACGGAAGAAATTGTTCCGGCATTTTGAGCCGGGAGAAAATAAGGCGCATTTTCTCTGAGTAGAACTAAAAAGAATGACAGGAAATTTCAATGTACACACTGGTGATCGAAACGCAACTTTCAAAATGATACCTGTGTATTCCACGAGCCAGTGGACCAACTAGTAATAATAACAGGAAGAAAGTAGATGTGTATAGCGTTTTTTTTTGCCGACGGCTCAAGGCGCTCTACAATCGGAGAAAAAAAATAATAATCCATTTGCATACATGCGCACAAACAGAACTACACACGGGCACACACACACATACAACACACATCCCATAAATCATTACCAGACACGGCACAGAAATTCCATCAATAGTCAAAATACTTTTTAAATATATGGATTTATAAACTACTAGTGTAAGGTCCCGTTCAAAGAACGGGGAGGCATGTAGATCTAGATGTAGTTACTCAGTCGGCACACAGATTATGTAGATCTAGGTAGAAAACAACTCACAACTGGCACAGTAACACCCGCATGGCCCGTGCATAAGGCAGACGGCACAAAAACTCATGCCTTCAAACTTTGAAACGCAAGCGGAAGTTTAAAGTCGAAACAAAACAAAGGCAGGAGGGAGGCAATCATTGTTGAGGAGAACTCATTATTCGATGTTTTTAGTCCTATTTTCATTTATTACAAAATTACGATACTTCGCTTTCATGTCAAAGGAATATACCTAGTAGCAAAAAGAACTATCTTTCATATGTAATTTTTTCAGGTCTGGGCATTTCTTCCTCGCAGCAGTGAATTTTTTTTCCTTGCTGTTTTTTTATATAGATATTTTTTAAGCTGGTGATAGATTGCAGCTCCCTTATGTTCCATGGAAGCTCATTCCACACAATAGGCCCAAAAACTGAAAACGAACGACGACCGAATGTTTCCAGGTTATTAGGCGATTAATTTAACTTTGTGAAATTATTGTTGGTATAAGATCTTAACACCCTCGTTGGTTTATGAACAGAAACAAGATCTGAAATGTAAGATGGAGCAGAGGAAAATTTGAACGGTGACATACTACAGGAGAATTTCTACTCTTCGCTTGAGGAAAAAATGCTTCTTTTTGCTGGTGCTAGATCTTAAAACTTTCGCAGGTTTATGAATAGAGACAAGATCTGAAGTATATGATGGAGCAGAGGACATTTCGTCGAGTATTTTCCATATTGTTGGATGTGCATTTTTGCCTTTTCAAGAAAATGAGGATTTGAAAGTAGGTCGGCTAAGGGGCCTAAACATATACAACATTACACAATAAACACATATCTCGAAATGTTTTTAACCCATTTGAATGACACTTAGTTTATTATAATAAAATTAGGAGGGAGAGAACCATTGTCCTGACGAAACCTCAAGATCGGCAAAGTGTCGCACACAAGAATATGGCCAACTAGCTGAGGTCCCCGGCCCTGCCCGGGATAAATCGGTTTGAATATTGGTTTCAGTTCTGGGTGGTTATTATGGTCCTGCTTCATCTGGCCTGTTCCTATTTGTTTATTTTATTTTTGTTTGTTTGTTTTTAAATAAGTCTTACTGCTCTGCCTTTGTGAGTTGACACTCTGCGCATCCCGTGGGTTAGTGTGTTTGATAGTGAACACATCGCAAGAAGTGATAACGAAACCTTAAAATGGCGAACCATGACTCCAAATAGATGTAAAATTGGGGAAACAATAAATTTCCAATAAAAAAAACTACACCGATTTGAGACTTCTATTAAAAACTGTGCACCCTTACATCCATTCTGATACAGCATATAAAATTTGAAGTCTGAGTGTTGAGTGGTTCAGGAGCCTTTTGCAACGAAAAATCTCAAGTCCACAAATAAATATAGTATAGATACTCCTCGATTTTTGAACAGTGACATTCTACAATCGAATGTATACTCGTCGCTCAAGGAAAAGATGCACAAAGCTCTGCAGTGCCATGGGAAATGGCTGCATACGCCAAAACCCAAAGTTTTACAATAAACACTAAAAACATTAGGCGTTGTATTTCGATTTTTTTACTCCTTTCATTTTCCATAATTATTGTGACCATATCATTATTCGTCATGCAAAATGCTAACCCACATGGAAAGATAAAGCATTATTTCATTTTATGAAAGGATATCAAGGGTACCGGGTTCGATTCCCGGCTGATGAAAATATGTTGGAATTTTGGGGAAAATTCCTGCCCCTGATCCTATGGTAGGTAGGATCGAGCACCTAGCCTTCCCGGATAAGGACGAAAAACTCGGACGGCCCGTGTGCGCGTTGATACCATCGGAAATCGAGAAGAGCAAGCCCAACAAGGCCGCTGATCTGTCAAAATTTAATTTTAAAAAAAAAAAGGCACACGAAAACATTAACCAGAAAAGGAAGTAAAAACAAGAAAAGTGATGTGTAAATGCCAGCTGCAGCGAACCTCCTAAAATAAAGACCGAAAACACAGAAAATGATGTTAAAAATTGAATTTGAACTCGATTGTCTAAGAGGCCTTTTTTCCCATATCATGGCAGAAATGATGTTGACGAGCCACAATAATTTTGTTTCAGCAACTGCCCACAAACTGAATACAAACACCATCCAGGTGTGTGTTTTTGTATGTATTTATCTATCCGGCCCGAACAGCTTCGCCCAAATCAAATCCTCCACACTGCTGAAATGCAAATTTCCAGGATATGCCCTGGGCGTTAAATCTGTCATCGGGCCAGAAAAGATTATTTCTTCCGTCACGAGGCATTAAAATTTCCCCTCGTATCTGTTGATACGACAGCTGTAGGCCCACAACGTACTCGACATCAGAACAATAAACTTTCCGTGGCTGTAGTGTATCTGTAACCAGAAAAACGAAACACTTCGCCCTTTGACCAGAGTGTACCCCGGCATACAGTGACTGTCACAGATTTGTTTTAGGAACATATTCGTCGACGCAGTAACTTCAACGTGAGATTATATGACATAGTAAAAAGTTAAAAATTTATTTCCGATTCAAAACAAAATAACAAATATGTGTTACACGCTTGTTTTGATTACGTCACCAAAAGTGTGATGAAACATTCCACCCCCCCCCCTCCCACCCCCAACACACACACACACACACCTTTCCGTACACGTCGACTGAAAATGCGTACTTGCAAAATTTGTTTCTTTTTTTTTTTTTTTTGGCACGGCGGCTGAACATGCGCCCTCGCAAAGATTACCTGTAATCCAAAAAGTAGAACTGAAACTCTATGGAGAACGAAAGATATATTATGGCCCTGGACTTCAGGAAAAAGACGACTTCAAATTCAACATTTCGTGGAAGCTCAAGTTCTGTGGCGCCGAGTGAAATCAACCATTAGTTTGTGCCCTAGCGAAATCAGTAACACTGTTGATACTGTAGATGAGCAGTGATGTTCCAATAAAAGGACGACAGGTGGAAGGGCATTTGGGGCTGCCCCCCCCCCCCCGGACACAAATTATGGGGATTGTAAAATTCCGTTTATTTTTCATGCAACTGCAAAGCAAATTAAATTATTGTCACCAGTGCTGGATGCTCGGAACACACATTTACACAAACCACTAATTGAGTAAATACGCTAAAATAAATGCGGACATAACGTAAAAACACATGAATATTATAGTTAACAAATAAACCTCCCTAAACCTAACTCTAATCCTAACTTTAAAATAATAGTTTAATCATAAGAAAAATGGAGCAGCGGTGTCGTTACTATCACCATTTTGATAACAATAAATAAAAAAATAAATAAAAATGATTAATGACATGCGAATTGTAGTCCATGTAATTCAGATAAGTCAAAAGTTTCCATTTTCCGACCATAACGTTTCAATCAGTATTTGAATCGGTTTCATTTTGTGAGTGGTTGAACTTTTGGAGAACAAAGGAACAAGACACAGCAAAATGAACTGAGGAACAGAAAGATCAATCTGTGTTCAGTTTCCACTGCAATGTTACAACTCCAACCATCGTCAACTTCACACGCATGCTTGGCTAAGTGAGAATCTAATGCCAATTTAAAAACATCCCTTAAACAAAACAGGAAAAATCTGCCAGAATTATAATGACAAGAGAAACAAACAAGTATTGATTGACTGAGTCTTCAAAATCAGTTCAGCGTCAGTGGAAATGAGAGAGCATGCAAGAAAAGGTCCGGTTTAAATGAAAAAAAAAAAAGTTACGGTTTTGTTTCGTTTCTAGAGTTGTGTTTTTAAATTCCCCTTTGATCACTTCCTCCTCACGGCCCCGTCACTAATGGTTCCCTGTGTGTAGTCCCAAAACAGATGTAAATCAGCTCTGTTTGTTGCGCCATCACACACACAGCATAGTTAAAGTTGCCTTCTATGAGAAATTCATGAACATGCAAATCTGGTGGTGATAAGTGGAATCCGTTTAGACGTTTTAAAGTTAATCCAAAAAAGATAACATTGCTGTGACTTTCGTATCGATTTCCGATTCAAAATTTCAAATTCTTTGCAGCTTTATAGCCGCTAGTTCTCTTGTAATAACTTTAGTACTGTAGTCTTTTAAATTTAAATCTGCCATATATGGCACCTAAAGTTTGATTTGGGGAATTTGGGGGCCAGCGGGGTGCAGGAGAGGAGTGATTAAAAATAAAGATAAAATTATAATTGCCCATTATACAAGCGTATTCCTGTGGGAATATGGGAAGTTGTGTTCAGTCAAGTGCCAAATACATCTCCCTTAGTAATCGAATGAAAATATTATTTTATAGCTATTTCATATCGCTCCTGTGTAGACTTAGAACTTTGATCAATACGCTGTTACTGCATATGACTGTTCTCTTTTGGGGGGAGTGTCAGTTGCTGAAGTACACCAGGATGTTCTAGAAAAGTGACGGAAAGCCTTATGTGCACTTCTGCGCTTTTTGTGCATGAGGGCTAGAAGTGAGCTTGAGTTTAAGTTTGGCGAAAGCATTTCAATACGATAACGATCACATTGTGCCAGGAAGGAGTAAGAGGACAAACAGAATCTGAATGTGTAACAGAATGACAGGACAGAGAGACGCCCTCTCAGAATCGCCCACCACCCACCCACTTGGGACAAGAACGCTGTGCTTCATTGGGACACGAGATTTGAGTCTCCATCAGCGCGCTGACTAGTTAGTTGCTTAAAAACACGCCAAACATGGGGACGTCGGCTCTGAGCAGGATTCGAACACGGGCCCCCTTACACCGGGTCCAACGCTCTTACCCCTAAGCCACAACGCCGTTAGCCACGTTGTCATAACACACATATTTACAGTTAAGTAATCGTGCATTCGTTTTACGACCTAAACTGGACTCAGAGAGAACAGCGAGGTCGGAACTCAAACATTTAAAATGTGATGGTAAACACACCGGCGTGTTTTTATTTTCTTTTGTCAACACAGCAGTTAAGCTGCAATGAAAATCGGCCGTCCAGCACTATAAAATTCCGATTATGCAAAAAACCGAAACAGTTCCATTTAGTTCTCTTCCTCTCCTGGCATCTCGCTGCCGATCTCTGTGTAATCTGAGCCGTGATACGCCGGACGAAATGGGAATTTTATGACCTGGTCGAGCCTCTTCATTTCCAAAACGTGTGGCCTCGTCGTTATACGCTCGTTTCTCCTACTCGCAGAAAGGGAGGAAAAACTCGTGGGGGGAAAATGTTTGGAGCCTCCGTATCGGCAATCGGCTCGTAAAATCAGTGGTTCGTGTTTGCATGGCGAGAAACCAAGCCCAGTGGGTTCGGTGGCTATCAGAACCTCGTATAAAACAAATTTGTCGTTTTGGTGGAAAAAAAAGGAACGGTGAAATGGTCAAGACAAGAGCAGCAGCTGATGATGAAAATGACGACTCCAATGTTGAAGCCATAGATGCACAGGTAAGGTGAGAAAGCGGCTGATGGATGAAGCCGTGGAGACCACAAAATAAGAAGATGATGAAAGTGGAAAAAAAAACGTTTTTAGATGTCTATGTAATATTTTCAAAAAAGGAGAAAATTAATGAAGATATTGATAACAAATAGATCTATTGTCGTCATTGGGCTATGACTCTATGCAATATGAAATATCTAACAAACCCAACTTTGGGTCCTCGCAAATGAACGAAAACACAAATAAGAAGAAGGAAAATGAAGAGATTTTGTTTTTTAATTTTCAAAATCGGGAATCGAACCCAAAAACTTTTCCCTATCGGAGAGCCCCTAAAACTAGACATCAGGTTTAATTATTAAACTCATCCTGTCATTTACAAACTGCCCGATTCGTCGTGAACACATAAGTGCCTCCACAAAAAAAGAAGAAAAAATGTACCCTCATAATAATTATACAGTACTATACTTATTAACACAACGTAATTTTAGACGCACCCAAGATTTATTATTCAAATTAAAGAGGGTGGATTTATCTTTAAGCTTCCATATGTATTTTAAACTGATGACTGTTCTAGGCCACACATTGACGGCAATATTGTTCAATAGAGTTGCACCAGCATTAAATAGTTTATTTTTGCATACATTTGTTGTTGTCGTTTTGAGACACCCCACGTAACGTAAATTCTATAGATCTACACACAAAATCTTTGAACACCATGACTGAATTCCAGAATTTTCTGTCTCCTGACCCCCGTTGTACGACCAGGTTTTTTGCGTAACCCCAAGGCTGCGCTGTGCATTCGTTTTGCTTGAGTGACCGTCTCAACCACTGCCTGTAACTATTCGGGATGAACAAGCAAAGAGGCGTGTCTGTGATTTTGTGTGTGCGTGCGTGTGTATATTCGTGTGTGTGTGTGTGTGTGTTCGTGTTTTTCCCATAATCTGTCGCCGATTTCGATATCATGAATATCTCAGTGAGGATTGTGTCATGGAGTGCATACTGAACAAAGTAACCCCGGGGGCAAGGAGATCGGAAATCAGACGGAAGGGGCGGGGGGGGGGTGTTATGAAAGAGAGGGAGGGAGGGCAGAGGTTGGGTGCCGTGATTATTTGGTGTTGTTGCGTCACTTGACGAGGAGTGGGGGAAGGGGGGGGGGACAAATTTTAGTGTAAATGACAATAGCTAGACGGTATCAACTCCAGTGAGCATATCTGATGCATGCTGAATGGAAATTGAAGACGGGATAATTATGAAAATGATACCATTCGTATTTTGGCTTGCGTTGTTTGTCGGTTTTTTTTGTGTGTGTGTGTGTTTTTTCTCTCTCTCTCTCTCTCTCTCTCTCTCTCTTTCTCTTTTTTTTTCTTGTTCGTTTGTTTATTTTCTTGTTGTTGTTATTATTATTATTATTATCATCGTCATTATCGCAGAAGGAGGAGAAGGAGATGCATGGGTGGTGGAAGGAGAAGGAACAGGAGGCTGCAGTAGTAGCGATGACGGTTGTGATTGTAATTGTAGCAGTTATTGTCGCGGTAATGACAAAATTATATTGGCCAAGAACGTCACCCATCATTATCATCTGTATTACTATTATTATCACTAGTTCCCCTCTGACCCGGGCAACACACAGATGCAATTTTCAAAGTTGAGTTCAGATCGCCAGCGTGTAAATTGAGGCGCAGAACGAAATTTCACGTCTTACTTTTTAATTCTACCCGAAGAAAATGTTTTCCCGCTCAAAATGTCGGAACATTTTCTTCTGTTCAACTCAGTTGTGGCTGAAAACCAACGAAAATGTTTAAAATATAGTGTACTTCAGAACCTTTTAAATCTGTCCGAGCACAACTTTACGTATTTCTGTGCGTTATATGATATTGTGTAGAATTTAAAGCTCAGCGGTTAAAATGCCTATCGTGATTATTATTGGAGGCCTCACATCTATACTATATATATTTGTGGACTTGAGATTTTTCGTTGCAAAAGGCTTCTGAACCACTTAACACTTAGATTTCAAATTTTATATGGTGCATCAAAATTTTCAAATTTTATATGGTGCATCAGAATGGATGTAAGGGTGCACAGTTTTTAATAGAAGTCTCAAATCGGTGTAGTTTTTTTTATTGGAAATTTATTGTTTCCCATATTATACATCTATTTCGTGTCATGGTTCGCCATTTTAAGGTTTCGTTATCACTTCCTACGCTGTGTTCACTATCAAACACACTAACCCGTGCGCAAATCATGCCATTGTACGGGATGCGCAGGGTGTCAACTCACAAAGGCAGAGCAGTAAGACTTATTTAAAAACAAACAAACAAAAATAAAATAAACAAATAGTAACAGGCAGGATGAAGCAGGTCCATAATAACCACCCAGAACTGAAACCAATATTCAAACCAATTTATCCCGGGCAGGGCCGGGGACCTCAGCTAGACCTTTATAAAATTATTATTATTATTATTATTATTATCATTATTATTATTATCTGGCCAATATTAGAAGGCTCATTATGCTCATCGATGTTCTGCTAATGATGGATATATGGGGGTTTTGCAAGAATCTACGTTGTAACTAACTCAGCAATACACTATTGCTATAAATTACTATCATCCTATCATGGAGCGAGAGGGCGGACATGTAAATACCTAAAATTTTGTGAATACCAACCCAAAAAAGTTATGAATCTTTGTGGATTATCTAAATTTGTGACGACAATTTACGTGGACAGATCCATTTTGGACAAAATGTAGTCTTTAATATTGTTTATAACTTTTTATTTTGTTCGAGCCATAAGAAAAAGGCATATTTTCAGCGAGCAGAATGGAAAAGTGTGGAAATTTCGATTTGACGAAATTAAGCACTTAGAGTCTGGTTGTTAACGGGATGAAGAGCTATGTAAATGCTATGTATTATTATTACCATTATTAATTATTATTATTAGTATCATTATTATTATGACTACGCGACCATTGTTCGCACTTTACCTAGTCGATGTAAATATCACACTACATCCTCCTCATCCCTTTGCCTTGTCAGCACCATCAGCATGAAATATTGTGGTATAGGCAATGTCGTAATATGGAAAAAGATTGTTATTATTGCTGATGTTGTTGTTGTTGTTGCTGTTACTTTTCTTGTTATCGTTTGTCATCAATGTTACTTCGGGTGTTTTATGAGAGCCAGATAGACCTCCTCTGGCTTTGTATAATGGCTGATTTTTTTTTTGGTTATTTAATTGTCACATTGTTAGATATGTTTATGTCAAAAGTATGCCCGAACACTTTCGGCCATGTTAATTCTTGTTTGTTCCAACTCTACTTTTTGCGCAACTGAGAAATTCGCCGTTTGTGGCTTTAGTATTATGATAAGGAGTTAGAATAAACTGAAACTGTGAAACAGCTTGATTAAGTGCCATAACGCATTATTTTATGCCAGTGCCAAACTCTGCATTTGTTATGTCTCTTTTACATATCACATAAAACAAACAAGATCTATGGTCGGTTTTTGGTATAGCAATGATGTATCTATACTATATATATTTGTGGACTTGAGATTTTTCGTTGCAAAAGGCTTCTGAACCACTCAACACTAAGACTTCAAATTTTATATGGTGCATCAGAATGGATGTAAGGGTGCACAGTTTTTAATAGAAGTCTCAAATCGGTGTAGTTTTTTTTTTTATTGGAAATGTATTGTTTCCCCAATTTTGGATCTATTTCGAGTCATGATTCGCCATTTCAATGTTTCGTTATCACTTCTTGCGATATGTTCACAATCAAAAACACTAACCCGTGCGCAGACCATGCTATTGTACGGGATGCACAGGGTGTCAACTGACAAAGGCAGAGCAGTAAGACTTATTTAAAAACAAACAAACAAAAATAAAATAAACAAATAGGAACAGGCCAGATGAAGCAGGTCCATAATAACCACCCAGAACTGAAACCAATATTCAAACCGATTTATCCCGGGCAGGGCCGGTGACCTCAGCTAGTATTGTAATATTTATACAGTTGAAAAAAAACGAGACACGTTTTGCAGTCGCTGCCCACTATATAATGTGAGTTTGTGTACAATGTTAAATTATTAATCATTAGTTTTTTTTTTTACTTTTTTCTTGTTGTCGCTTCGCCATTACTGATGATGGTGCCATTACGTTTACTAATCCACGTGTGAAGTTCTCGGTCATGATGGTTTTTGGAACAAAATTAAATGACGACTTAAATCCAGTTGGCCAATTGGAAATAATTTAGCTAGCCCAGGTTTTGGGGTTATTGTTTTTTTTGTCACTTGGACCTCCCCCTCCTCTTTTTCGTCCTTTACGAAATCCCCATTAATCCCCCTCCCCCCCCCCCTCCCCAAGTTTGATAATACCCTCTCACAGATACAAAAATTCTTTCTGGCAAACTGAGAATGTGAGATAATTTTTTCATATCCGATTTCAAATGATGACCCCCATATAAATTCAGCAGTAAAAAAAAAAAAAAACGTGGGACGATGAAAACGAAGCGAATCCGTAGAAACAGAATTTATAGATCTATCCAAATGTGATATTTCATACCGAAATGGGCTCAGACTCGACTCCGAGCCAGATATTCGAAAAACACAACGCTTTATTATTATTATTATTTTTACCAGCAAAGAACTCTGTCATACGGCTCTTTTTTTCTTTTATTTCGTGCATTTGTCGAAAGCGTGTTGCTCTAGTTGCCGATATTTATTTAATCAATTTTTAATAACTTTTCATTGTTTATTTACACCACGCCTTAAATCTAGAGATACAAAGATTTGGCGAAAACTTGCAATTAAAAATTGTGAGAGCAGCTGCAGTTGCCAAAAATACAAAATTACTACTAACTGGTTGGCTATTACTGTGAATATTAATGCCCATATTTGACTGTATTTCCGTCTCTATCTCTCTGACAGCGCTGCAGTGTGAGAAACCTTGAAGTTCATGAAAAAGCAAATGGGTAAAACCTATAAAGACAAAATTATTATACTGTTTCAAGATAGATACTTAGTAACGGAATAGAAAGTCACAAATAAAACTATCCATCCCGCTAGCAAACGGCACAAGTTTCAATCGGGCGCATCGAATTTCTTTCTTTCCTCCGTTTTTTTTTTTTTTTTGGCTAAATCCAATGGTGCAAAGCGAAAATCTTTCAGGGCCACCTCATGAAAATATCGAGAAACCCAAATAGGTTTGATTAATTGGAAATTCTCCCCAGTGTCATTCAGTCCAAGAATATTATTAACTTTTGATATTATATTCATTATTTTGACAGGGAATTATAACCTTACATACCTGAATTGACCGTCGACCAAACTTTATAAATAATATTATCTCTAACTGTTAATAGCCAGTGTTCACAAAAGCCTTATGTTGTACAATTTTTGTCTTTCAGCAAAAATATGTGTGTACTGAATATTTGTGCAAATGTAAATTTGAAGTTGCTTCAGTATAATTTTGGCACAGCTTATCTTTCGTGACATGTTTTAATGCAACACAAGTATACAATAAGTATAACTGTTTAAATAGTATATAATTTAGCTAAATAACCCTTTCTGCACACATTCATTTCCTTTGTGCTCTGATTGTAAAATATGTGTGTTCTCGTACATGCGCAGAGCCTAGAGGGAACGTTATTCATATATTATAGTATTTATTTATTTCACTACTGACTGTTTTGATAACTGATGAAGAAACAAGACAATGCTTCTTTTATTATGCCCCGTGACCTGTAATAGTAAAACACACACAGTTTAGGGCAAAAGAGATCAAATCAATTGATTTAGAGTCGTGGTGTCCTTTGTAGTACTGACTTAACGGTTCTTTAAATTTAATTTTATATACTTCTCATCGTTTTAAGTGATATGAACTTAGTGAAAGAAAGGGCTTTAAAACGGGCCCCATCTAATAAAGTAGATTAATCACTTTAAAAGGAGCCCCCAAGTAATAAATGAAATAAGCAACAAATTAACGACGAAAGTAACTGCTCAGTTTCTTGTACTGCTCTATCAATGCAATATTTCTTTATTAAAAGTGAAAACCATATAAAAGTATACATGATAATGTTATCGAAAATTGAACAACACTACTTTACCGTTGCACAGATATATTTGTCAAGACCCATATTACATTGAAAGTATTTACTGAACGGTTTAAGGTAGAGAAATATTTCATTTTTTTGCCTTAATGATTCAATATGACACCGGTTCCTGGAAGATGTTGACTGCCACTTTTTTATTATTATTATTCTTATGGATGTTGTTACTGTTTGTAGTGGTGTTGTGTTGTCCATTGTGAAGTAAGTTGTGTAAGAACTAGAGATGACAATGTGGTGGGGGTGGTTGTAATTGTGGTTGTGGTAGTAGGGATGGTGGTGATGCTGGATGAAGAATGGCCGTGAATGTTGGGGATGTTGATAGAAGTAGTGATGATGATGCTGTGGTAAAACATTTAACATGAAATGTGAAGGTTGGAATAAAGATTCATGTTCGTTTCTAACTCTTCTGTTCTCTCATCTCATTCTCTCTCTCTCTCTCTCTCTCTCTCTCTCTCTGTCTCTCTGTCTCTCTCTCTCTCACTCTCTCACTCTCTCTCTCTCTCTCTCACTCTCTCACTCTCTCTCTTTCAGTCTCTTTCTCTCCTTTCTGTCTCTGTCTGCCCCCCCCCCACCCCCCATCCCTTTCGCCCACCACATACCGATCAGTTTTACGTGTAATGGTAATTTAACATAGTCATTCAATTTGGCTAACCATCAAGGAAGTTGCACTTTACATAACGCCACATTAGTTCTTGTGTGTTGCGACTCCACTTTTTGCACAACTGAGAACTTTGACGTTATATGTTTTGCGACTTCAGTATTATGATAAGGAGTTAGAATAAATCTTAACCGCCAAAGAGCTTGAAAAGAGCCACAACGCATTTTCAACACGTTTCGAAGTGTGCATTTGTAATGTCTCTTCTACATACTAAAAGATCTTCAGTTGTTGTTGTTGTTTTTTTTTTCAGAAAATGGAGATACAACAAACAAGAACAAATGGCGCCAAAAGTCAACGCATAATGTCATTTACGCAGCACCTTTATGTACAGACATGGTGATTTACAATGAATAGAACATGTTTTTTAAATTTTCAGCTGAGTTGCTCGGATTACAGTTTTGAAAACAAACACTTTTATATTAAATTAATGTTTTACTCAGCAACTGTGTTAAATATCAACATTATAAAAACCACAGGAAAACTGTTGGGTCGCAGCAAGGTTATATTAAGCAAAGTCAAAACTTGGGTACAGGAAAAAGTTCGGGTATTATTTCCTACGCGAGGCTTTGCTACTTACAACTTTTCCTTTCTGCCAATTTTTTACTTTAAATATCAACATGTATTACATCTAAATGAAGGATACAAGTTGTTTACTTTTTTGCAGCTCTTTCTCGATCTATGACTTAACCACTAAATGAATTATAATTTCTGAACGTATTCACTTCTTTTTTTAATCACTAACTTTTAATGTGACACAAATTTACTTTACAAACAGTGTCCATAAATTAGACTATCATTTTGTATGAATGTGTGAATCACTTTCTCTTTTGGATCGATCAAATAAAAGATACGTAACTGTATTAGACCGTAAAACGTAAATTTGCAAATCTTTTCCCCAAGGCAAAAAATGGCGTTAATCCAGGGGTCCTCAAAGTGATTGGGATCAAACCCCAGGGGTCCAATCCAGGGAATCGGCTGAGATTTTGGGGGACACAAAGTAGATCCATATTAAAAATTTTATAAAGATATTAAAATACATCTCGTGACTCTATGTACATTTGGGGGTGATCATGTAGGCGGGTTAAATTTGTGTTTCACACCTCCAATTAATACAGGCGTTTGTTCTTCCAACATTCTGACCTACAACTTAGTATATATTATTATTACTTTATTTAGTTATTTATCCATTGCTTTGGAGTCCATGGGGGATGGAAGATTTCATACAGAGGTCGACATTTAAGAAAAGTTTGAGGATCCCTTTCCTAATCACTCCAGTGAGACGACACTAAGCCGTGATATTATGAAGACGTCCCATATCAGATGCAAAAATCTACGAGTTTCATCCTTTTTTCTTTTTTTATTCGTTTTTGTTAATCTCTGTGACGGGTTTAGACAAACAGAATGAGGGTGAATGAGAGAAAGAGAGAGAGAGAAAGCGAGAGAGATGGGGAGAGAGAGAGAGAGAGGCTGGATGTAGCGAACCTGACTTGAGTTAGCCATTACTTGTTGCAAAGTCAAAATTTGAAATATAAAAACAATAACAAGTTAAGGAAGAACAAATCAGTATCAAAAATTCAGTGCAGGGATGAGTGAGTCAGTGTTAATTATCATGGTTAAGTAAGATGAAGGAAATTACTCCCTTTATTTGTTGTTGTTGTTATGGCTTTGTAGTCTGCATGGCATTAAGTAAAATAAACAACAACAATTAAATAAGTAACTGAAAAAAATGAATAAATAAACAACAAATAAATTAATTAATTAATCAATAATAAATAAGAAAATAAATAAATAAATAAATAAATAAGTAAATAAATAAATAAATAAATAAATAAATAAATAAATAAATAACATTTCCGATAAGGGGAAGTGTTAAACCCCAAGGAGCAATGACAGTGTTGTGCCCTATCTTGTACCCTGAAAGAAATGTGCACTTGAAGACAGACAACGTCATTTTGACGTAAAAGAAACTATTAGGACAGCACTGACAGCACATATTTTTTTTTTTAAATTGAGATTTCACCATTTTTTATCTAGCATATTTTTTTGTAAATATAAGGAAATGTTTAGCATGTTTAAAAAAATGATTTTTTACTCGGTTTTCTCAATGTTTTAAGGGCTCAGATTCTCAAGAAGTTAAGATTCATTGCAATATTCAAGAGAGACCTTCAGTGTGAATTTTTAAAAAAATAATAAAAAATTCCTTAGAATTAAAATCACCACTTCTATTAATAAGAACTTAAACATTGGTTCCTCTGAACTGAAAATCACTAGTTTGAAGAATAACTGGTAACAAAAAATATTGAAAGTATATAATTATGCACATACAAATAAATAAAAAATGAGTAAATAGATAGATAAATGAATAAATAAATAAATAAGTAAATAAATAAATAAATAAATAAATAAACAAATAAATAAATAAATAAATAGATAAATAAATAAATAAATAAATAATATGCCTTCACAGTAAATTATAACGGGACGTAGACGCTATAAGCTTTCGATATTGTTGATATAAGGAAGCAGTTGGCACTGTGAATACTAAAATAATTTGCAAAATCTTTCGGGATTTCTTTTTACTGTTATTATTTTGATTGTGGCTATTTTTGTTCTTCTTCTTATCATCATTGTTTAGGAGTTTGTCAGGGGGGTTGCTCTTGGTTGGTTGGTTAGCTGGTTGGGTTGGTTTGTTGATTGGTTGGTTGGTTAGGTGGTTGGGTTGGTTTGTTGATTGGTTGGTTGGTTGGCTGGTTGGGTTGGTTTGTTGATTGGTTGGTTGGTTAGGTGGTTGGGTCGGTTTGGATTGATTGGTTGGTTGGTTAATTGTTTGGTTATTTGGTTAGTTGGTTGGTTGATTGGTTAGTTGGTTGGTTGGCTGGCTGGCTGGTTGCTTGGTTGTTGGTTGGTTAGTTGGTTGGTTGTTTGGTCTTTTGGGGGGGGGGGTGCTTTTCTTCAATAAATTTGTAAATTTTGCATTTGGGGCCTTCATTTAGAGTACCTGGCCCTAAAGAAATAACTACGTCTACATTATAATCATAATAATATTTCATTATTCTGATATCTTATGCACAAAACTGGCATTAGAAAGGGCACTTAGGCCTATCTGTGTTCTGTGTTTGAGTAAGAATATAATCTAAAATAACATATCACCCCTAGAATGAATTCACTACTGCGTGAAATGAATAATTCTGTAAACTACTCTTTCTAATTGTTGTTTTGAAATGAACTTAAATTAATTTATTCCCCAAGCGCACAGAAAAGAACTTGCTTTAGACTAGGCAATTTCCGAGGACCTCCTAGCCTTGTGTTTTCTGTTGAGATAACACTACCGACATGACACTGGGCTTTACGCAGATCAAACACAACACAGACGGCGGTGGAGATGCGGATTGCTTTGCCGACTTTACCTTCCTTGTACCGGTATAGCGAAGTTTGTCGGTAGATGGGGCACAGTGAGATGAAGAAGAAAAAAAACAGAAGAATTAGAAGAAGAAGAAGAAGGTGATGATGATGATGACGATTGTGATATTTACAGTAACCATGACGACGATGGATGAAGGAAAAGACGATGCCAGATCAAAGAACGACGGAAGGTAAAGAAAGAACGAGTATCGAAGAAGAGGAAGAAGAAAGAAAGTTAACTGACCAAAGGAGGAGAGAAAGAAAAGCAGAATGGGGGGAAAGAAAGAAAGAAAGAAAAGAAGATGTTAAATCAGGTCAGAAAGAACAGCATACACAACAGAAAGCAGTTAAAATCAGAATCAGAGAACATTATTTACCCTCGAGCAGTGACGACAGAAAAATTTTACACTATGTCCAGTCTCTGTTTACCTTTTAGTGGCTGTTCCTTGTAACAATGGTTATAGCTGTAAGATCGCCAATTATATCACTACAATATAACAGAAATATAACAATCTGCCCTGGGATATTCTGGTTTGGGTCCTGTTCTGGGGTATTTCACTGCTTATCAACATGTGCCTGACATCTGCATTCGTGATGTTACACTCAGAGTTTGAGAAAACACGTCCATATGATAACAGCTACACTGTGCCAGGAAGAAGCAAGATGATAAACAGAATATAACAGAATGACAGGATAGACTGAAGGAGTCACTACCAGAGTTAAGCACTTAAAACCTAGTTATTCGCCAACAAAACACGGCATGTAGCATGGGTTCTTGTTTGTTTTTTTTGTTTCCTAATAAACCGACAACATGTCGAATGGTTAGTTAAATTTGAAACTTAACGTCAGTATGATCATACTGGTGTAACGAATGGAGCTACGTCTTACTATAATCCGCTGGAAATCTGAATATAATTGTAATTGCGACCAACTCAAACAGAAATTTGATGTCCTTGTATACACTGGTGAAAGACTAAATTAAAAAATAATCAGTTCCCTTTCACTGATATTTGAACAGTGCTGTGATAGATCTATGGCGGAGCATTTTTCAGCTTTCAAAATTCTCCTTTTTTTTTTTTTTTAAAATTCTTTTCACAAAATTTCCTATTGCCTTAAAAATCCTCTCTCCTATCTCAAACCGAATTTAATGTGAGTGCTGACCGATCCATTTTGGATTCCGAGTCATTTAAGTGTCTAAATCAAGCAAAAAAACTCTTTTAAAATTGTTTTGGGAACTGATTTCTGTATTATGTGAGGAAAAAAAAAGGGATGTTTGTAGTTTATGATTCTATGCTCAACATAATATCCATGAGCATTTAGAATTGGAATGTAACACGGTTTTAAAGTTGTGAGTCATACAGAAATGGATGCTATTTCTTTTAGTTTCAGATAAACAATAAACATTATCATAGGGGTTTTGTTGTTGTTGTTGTTGTTGTTGTTGTTGTTGTAGTAGTATATATCAGTGCATCTTGTTGGCATGATCTGATGTGTACAATAAATTTTGACATGGGACAGTAATTAAGTCTATGTATATGCTAGATGAAAGACTACAAGACACTTCAAAGTTGTGAGTGTTGGATTTATAATTAAAGCTTGATTAGAGTGATTTTATGCCTTTTATACTAATCATAAACTTCTTTATTTTGTTGTTGTTGTAGTTGTTTGTCTGTTTTTTAAATAGAAATAAATGTAATTGTTTTAAAAAGACAGTTCATGCATGGAGTACACTACTTAACACTGGCTTTTTTGTTTTTTAATTCACGGGAATTTTTTAGGGAGAAACGACAATTTAAAAAAAAAAATAGTAATAATAATAATAAACTTTGCATGATTTAAGCTGCCCGTGCCTGGCATGTTCAAGCAGAAATACACTCTGAAAATTTTAAATGGGCATTTTTACACCCAGATATGCCCGGAAGGACAGTGCGAAAATAAAAATAAAAAAATTATGAAAGTCTCCAATGAAAATTCGGTAGTAAAAAAATCTTAGATTTAATTTTTTGTTTGTGAAGAACTTAGTTTGTTTATTACGAGACACAGTTCTTTTGTTGATTTGTATTTGGCCTCTGAAGGAACAAATCTAGATCTATGATTGATTGTAATGTTGTACGACTTCAATTCATCTTTAACAAATCTTAGCCAAGAGAATGTTCACTGATATGTTGGTCTTGCTAACTTTGAAATTGGTGCTAGATCTGTAGTGGTACCACTTTGTGTTACATCTTTTCCTTGTGGCTTTTCATTGTTTTGTTTCGTTTCCTAAAATGGGCGAATCTGCTTAATTTCATACATCGAGTCGTTTTAATTCATTGTGGGTGAGCTGGCGCGAGATGAAATTAGAAAAACTGAATGTATTGATGATATAAGTGTTGTTACAACTGTTTATCGTGGTTACTCTTGTTATTGTTGTAAAATTAAATGTTGCAGTTGGATTGCTGCACGTGGTTACTGTGAGGGCCTATGTTTCTATCCAATGAACTCCGAGTTTGAAATGTTGACACAAAAGGAGGCACAAAAATGTGATTAAAAATTGGCTCGGAAATGTTCAAATTCCAGGGAATGGATTAAGTGATTGAAAATTCAACACTTCAAATGTCTAATATTGTTTAGAGAAATAGCATGGCTGTGGTGATGCCATATCTATTTATAGGCTAAACAGTGTTTCCCCAAGATCGGAATTAGGTGGACAGAAGCATTCGGTAATCATATCGTCACCGTTCAGGAACAATGTCGTACGTCGGAAAATCGACAAAAATGAAAATTTGATATTTCATAGATTTTTTTTTTTCCTACAGATCTAATGGGATGGGTTGTAGAACGATTGGTTGACAAGTTTTTGAGATATTAAATGACACGGTGAGCAGACAATTATAAAGTACTTACCGGCACTGTACTGCATCCTGCGCATCCATGGATAGATTTGTGGGGGTGGGAAACTGCCCCCGGTTTGTTCCGACTGAGAATTTGGAGAGCCAGTCTTGTCGCTCTGTCGTTGCTGTTGCTGTTTTGATGGCGAGGATGGCGGTGAGGATGGAGTGGTTGGTTGCTGGTGAGCCGGTTGTGGTATTTTGTGTCTTTGACCTAAAGGAGGAGATTCGCAAGATGGTTTGTTCTCGTCCAAAAAGTTGTTGATGCCGCCGGGTGGATAATATCCAGGATCACTAGATGGATTCCCGTTGTTGTTTCCAGATGTCGGGTGAGCGTTATTGTTGTTGTTGCTGTTGTTGTTGTTGTTTACAGGTCCAGAGTTGGGTTGGACAGTTTGTAAAGTTGTCGGTGAAGACAGCGATGACTGTCCCGATGAGGGATTGGTTCGGTAATCGTTGATGCAGTCCGATGTCACCTGTTTCCTGTCGCATAACTGTGCTGGTGATGACGGCGGAGACGATGAAGAAGATGTGGTGTTGATGTTGGGATGGATGGGTGGAGGGCTAGGTGAACTTGGAGGTAAATGTGTGAGTCGAGGCACGGAATAGAACTCACTGTGTGGAGGAAGTTCGCCATACTTGGAGTCTGTAGCGAGTCGTGGATGGTAGTAACTGGAGTAACGAGAGTTTCCGTACGCTGTCGGAGGATACACGCTGTTGGGGCTGTGGTGTTGCTGAGGCTGGTGCTGCTGTTGCTGTTGTTGATGATGGTGGTGGTGGTGGTGATGGTAAGGATTCCGGTCGTAAGTAGATAAACTCTCTGTGCAAGGATCCAACCCCGTGGGCCCGGGGCCGTAACAAGCGGATAGTGAGTTGACGAAATATGAACTCATCTCTGTAGAATTAGCAGCCGCGCTTGCCGCTACCTCAACAGCCAAATATAATAACAATCTCAATAAATTCTAACACACAATTACCGAAGAGGAAAAAGAAAATAATTTAAAAAATAATCATAACAATAAAGACGGTTGGTTGACTCTGCGAGCTGTTTCGTTTTAACACTCGATGCCGTTAAAGATTCTCTGTTGTCTTTTGTTCAAGCTTTCTGTGTAACATCCAGCCTCACGGCTCACATTACCAAAGCCTCTCGGTGTCTATGAGTTATGCAGGCAATAAACATGTCCCGCCGAACCGTTCCAGCATTGAGAAAACGAGTGAGTTATGTGAAAACTATTAAACACACGCTCGAAGATCCGCGTCAAAGTTCCCGTTATGATAGTCCTCCTTTAGTGCGAATTAAACGATATGACACCTGTGTGTTGATCGCTCCAGAACAGAGGAGGGGGAGGAGAAAAGAAGAACAGAACACGGCATAAACTGTTTCTCTTCAGAAATGATGATGTCCTACTGTGGTCTCACTGCCTTTGGTAGCGTTGGGATAGCTGGCCGTAACGAACGTAGCCAACGTTATAACGACTCTATCACTCAGAGCTAACGACAATAACTCACCGTGCCATCGGCAGCAGCCATTGATATTGAGTCTTGTGGTTAGAAAATATACAATAACTGTACATTCTCGGCCGTTGCTTTGCTCATTATAATTATTGCTACACGGCACCGATGTGGGCTGGCTCGCCGAGAGGAAATTTAAAAACAGCAAAAAATGTTATTATCGAGCGCAAGGACAGCATCCAAAATTTAGTTCCCCATCGCTCGTAGATTCGCTCCAGCTCGGCGGAGAACGTCCATCATGTTGATTCTCTCTCGTGTTTTCCCATTAGCTCCGCCCACTTCCTCCTCGTTGCTTCCTGCGCCGCAAGCAGACAGCCTCGTTGTGTCGGGAGAGAGGCCGAGCCTGCGGCTGACAAGTGAATCTTCTCAGCCAATGAAGATCAAGTTTATATCCTTGCAGCTTCCGTAGTAGAAAAACGAGCCGTCACATAAATGTTCTGCTACCATGCCAAAGTCATAAAAGTCTTCCTGCCCGTTCGCCATGTGCCAATGAACAAAATGTTTTGTACTTGTTAAAGCATTTTGTTGTGACCGCTCTTTATTTGTTCCTTTGTTTGGTTTGAAAACAACACAAAACAAGGATAGCGTATTTATAAACTTGGCGTTAAAGTCACTTGGGCCTCAATATATTTCACAGGTGGCATAAATATTGATATTTATGGATCGAACACAATGAAACTTCCACAACTTATAAGTAACAAAAATAAATATTTAAAAAAAACAATTATCGTCATACGCCAATTATTTATGTCAGTTTTGTGTGACTGTTTATTTTGATTTTGTTTGTTTTACTTTTTCTCTTATTATTATTTGGTCCGCTTTGGCGAATACTCTAGGTGGTTGACTTTTTCAACCTGACAATATTTTCATCTTTCGTTTCTTTTCCCGCCCCCCCCCCTCCCCCCCCCCCACACACACACACTTTTCCCCTCATTATCAATATTTTATCATGATTACCTTAAAGACTAATTATTTTCACTTTATTTTTGTTACTGTTACTTTCATCCATGTCTTCATTGTTATTACAATATAATATAATTTTTATCTGTTTTCATTCCTTCATCTCTGAAATCTCCTCTCTCTCTCTCTCTCTCTCTCTCGTTCACTCTTAATCTCAGCCAGATCTCAACCTTTTTTTTCCCCCCTTCTTTGTCGTTCACACCATCTTCAACTTTTACTTCTGTATTACTGTCTCCATCTTCTTCTCCTGTCTGCCGTACCTTTTCTTTTCTCCGTCTCCTTCTCTTCCTCTTTCCCTCTTCCTCCCTTCTGCCATCGCCAACATGATCTTGTCTCTACCCCCCCCTCTCCTCCCCCCCCCCCTCATCCCTCTCTACACATCTCCTGCTCCTCCTCTGTCTTCTGTTCGGCGGGCGGTGCCAGTAAATCAGATTTGAGACCCATTCTTGGAGATCATGCCCAAGTAATGGGTATAGAACGGGCATAAAGGGGGATATGGGCCGGAGATTTCCCCAGGGGATCATAAATACGTCACAAACCGTTTGACCTTTGGCCCGCCTAATATGGGGATGCTTCAGAGAAAACCGAGGGTCAAAGTTGAAAGGAGGTGCCCTGAAGAAAATTGATTGAACGAGCAAAAGTAAGGCCCTTTCAGTGCAATGCATTATGGTGGGATTCGCGACAGAACTTAAAGGCCGTTTGTGGCCAAATAAAAAAAAAATAAAAAACAGTGTGAAGAAAAAAAGCCGATGTTAAAATGTGCTGTCTTGCCAATGCGCGCCAAACTGTCTTCGAGCATCGGAGGGGAGTTTATTCCATTGTGACGAAAATAACAGAAGAAGAAAGAGGTCGGGGAGGAGGATGACTATATCCGCCATGTGGCTGGGCTGGAGTTGATCTCCACATGTTTGGTTTTTTTTCTTTTTATAAATATAAGGATTAAGCGTTAGGATTATGTTTTTAGTTAATTTCATTGGCCGCAGCAACAATTTCGTTGGCGACATGGCCATTATTATTGCGTTTTCGGAAATTCCCTCACAATTAAAGTTGATGACAAAAATCCTGTTGTGAGCTATTTTGACCAGAGGCTCCAATAAGCCTTTACTGTATAAAATGATAATAATAGTTCAATAATAATAATAACAATGATACTAATATCATACTATCATGGAGCCAGAGGGTGAACTAGTTCCCACCACCAAAAAAATGAGGCGTAGATACGAAGGGCAGGGAACCCCCTCAAATAAAGACCTAAACATAGGAGGTAAAGAGTGAACAAGACTTAGTAAGCGTCCGAAACTTCATGCGTGCGTGCATGACCAAAAATGATGAAACTTTGTGTATCTCCTCAGTTTTGAACAAAAGGCTAGGTGAACATCTCCACTTTGGACAATTTTCAGCCTTATGTTTATAAAAATTATTATTTATTTACGAGTTGTTGCTTTTTTTTTAAGCCGCAAAAATGGGATCCATCCTCATCGAGTAGAATGGAGACGTGGTAATAGCCAAATTTTGCCACGTCTAAGTGACCACCGTTCTGCGAAAGGGATTCAGCTAATAATAATAGTAATAATAACAACGTCGACGACAATAACAATAGGCAGTGGCTACGTTTACGGCAGATTACGCCCATACCCCAATAGATAAATACAAAGAAAGGAAGCGCTGCAGTACGAAAAAGGACGAAAAAAATTCGGAGGGCCCGTGTGCACGTTGCGCACGTTAAAGATACCTTGGCAGTTGGAAATCGTAAAGAGCAGGCCGAAAGGCCGCTGCCCGGGCAAAATTGAAATTAATAGATTAAAATTTATCCATATCATCCCCCCCCCCCCCCCCCCCGCCAGAACAAGAAATAATAAAACAAGTAAAGTGAGGTGTAAATGCCAAGGGCAGCGAACCTCCTAAAATAAGGACCTCAAATATAGCTGCAGTACGAACGGGAGTAAAGCCGAACAAAGAAAATCGGTGAGTTGTGTTCACCGGCTCCCGTAACCGTAGCCACTGCCATAACAATAATAACAACAACGAAGACAATAATATCGATGGTAATAACAACATAATAATACATGTAATCATAATGATGTTTGAGGGAACGGGAAGATATATTTTCCCTATGTTTACATAATGTATGTAAAATAATTTTAAAAACAATCTAGGAAATTGTACCAAGCAGGTCTTTGCAAGCAATTTTATACCTTAAATTTGCACACTCTTTTTGTTGGCCCTGTCAATTGCTTTGGTTGCACTGAAGCAATAGAATTTGTAAAAGGCTTATCCTAGTTTAAATTTTATCTGCTGTTTTTATGGCTCGGTACTGTTATTCTAGGGCCCAAAACAAAAACAGACACTGATTGCAGAATCTGGCGCAAAGTATTATTTCATAGATCTCATGGCTAAACAAAAGCCCAGAGTTCAGTAGTTAACAGAAACCCAGAAGGGAAATGTAATCGTGTGTTATTTATAACCTACTTGTCCGTCTATCAGTCTATTTATCCAATATTCCATCTTCTGCTTGTTCTTCTTTCATTTTCTTCATCCCATCCATCCATCCTTCCATTCACCCTTCATCCATTCACCCCTCATCCATCCATCCATTCATCCATTCATCCATCCGTCCATTCATCCATCCATCCATCCATCCATCCATCCATCCATCCATCCATCCATCCATTCGTGCATCCATCCATTCGTGCATCTATCCATCCATCCATCCATCCATCCATCCATCCATCCATCCATCCATCCATCCATCCACCCATCCATCCATCCATCCATTCGTGCATCTATCCATCCATCCATCAATCCACCCACCCATCCACCCATCCATCCATCCATCCATCCACCCATCCATCCATCCATCCATCCATCCATCCATTCATCCACCCCCCCCCCTTCGGCCGTCCGGCCATCCACCCACCCACCGATCCACCCATCCATCAGTCCGTCCATCCATCCATCCATCCACTATCCCACCCCTTCTCCATCAGTTCCCACCTCCTTCTGTCCAGCCATCTATCAATGGTCTCATCTGATAACCTGTCCACCCGCTTATCATACAATCATGACAGTTGTTGAACAAAGACCAATCAGCTGATCAACATAAAACACGCAAGTACACGAATAAATCATGAACTGTAACCGGAAACAGCCAGGACCAAGTATGTTCGTATTTTCAAAACAGCCGACGTGAGTGCGCAGGTTGTTCAGCTTTTGTTTAGCTTGTGAGGGGTCTGAGGTTAAACAAGGACAACTTTGAGAAAAGGGAGATCGAGAGAGGGGGAAGTTTAAGTCTTTAATTTGGCCGAATAATTATATTTATTTACTTTTGTCTTTCTTTTTTATTTATTTATTTATTTATTTATTTATTTATTACCATCTATTTATTAAATGAATTTGTTTTAATTTGTTTATTTAATTATCTATTTATTTATTTATTCACTCATTTATTCATTCGTTCATTCAGACAGTCAGTCAGACAGTCAGTCACTCAATCAGTCAGTCAGTCAGTCAATCAGTCAGTCAGTCGTGTTATTTTATTATCATCTCAGAGACCTGTAGTCCTGAAAGCTTATGACTGATGGCTCGCCGTCAAGTCTGTTTGCCGTCTGTTTAGACTCAATGCGCGAAGTCTCTCTCTCTTTCTGCCTCCCAGCTGACCCAAGACAGTTTTGTCGCGCCCAAACCTGTGAGACAGACTTGTTTGGGTCTCGCCAGTCAGTGCGCTAGATGCCGGTTAACGCAATAGTTCACGCCTCGCAATAAAACCGAAAGAAAACAGAGTTTACCTCAATGCGCCACAAGCTTAACGAACCCTTGTCGAAAAGACTTTGGATCGTTGCCATTTCGTTATATTACCAGTCGTGTTTCGGTCTCTGCAGTGCGCCAGGTCATGTTTAACTCCATAGGTCACATCTCAAAAATAAAACAGAGAGAAAACAGAGTTAACGCAGTGAGCTAAAAAATAAAACAGAAAGAAAACAGAGTTAACGCAGTGAGCTCAAAAATAAAACAGAGAGAAAACAGAGTTAATGCAGTGAGCTAAAAAATAAAATAGAGAGAAAACAGAGTTAACGTAGTGAGCTCAAAAATAAAACAGAAAGAAAACAGAGTTAACACAGTGAGCTCAAAAATAAAACAGAAAGAAAACAGAGTTAACGCAGTGAGCTCAAAAATAAAACACAGAGAAAACAGAGTTGACGTAGTGAGCTCAAAAATAAAACAGAGAGAAAACAGAGTTAATGCAGTAAGCTCAAAAATAAACAGAGAGAAAACAGAGTTAACGCAGTGCACCATCTGCTTAAGAACTCTTGTCAATAAGATTTTGGTCGCTGTCATTTCGTTTTGTTACGGGTCTAATTTCCTTCCTTCACAGGTTTACTACAGCCACAGCTGCGAAATGTGACAACCGTTACACACGCAAACCACCTTGAGGGGACAACTCATAACTTCAGGAGAGACCAAACAAAGATCCCCACAGAGCCTTTCATCCTAGCCAACTTGAAGTTTTATCGACACGTGTTGGTTTTGCCCTGAGTAACAGAGCGAACATGGAACTGATGCCACCATTAACCTCATAGAGAGGGCTGCTGAACGTGAGCAGTAATTAGCTACTCACACGCACCTCCGTCATTATACCCCCGTAAACCGGGCCATGAAAGGGCGCTCTGAAAGTTCTCTTTCTGGTTAAGGAATAAAGCTGTAAGTCATAAAGATCGATGTGTACTCGAGTTGTTTTGTTGTGTTTTGCATGCCGGAGACTTGTTTGACATTGTAGAAATTTTAATGCAAGACATGATAGAGAATAGCTACACTGACATTACTTATCTGTCTACCCATCTGTCTGCATATCCAGCCTCTCTCTCTCTTTATCTTTCTCTCTCTCTTCATCTCTCTCTCTCTCTCTCTCCCTCTCTCTTTCTCTCTCCCTCTCTCTCTCTCTCTCTCTCTCTCGCCCTCTCTCTCTTACTTCCCCAGTCTTGTTTTCTCTTTCTCTGTCTTTCCCACTCTTGCTGCTCCTAATTCCCCCCTAAAATGCTAGATGATGAGACTGATCTAGAAAAATGGAAAGAAGATGGTTGGGTGTTAAGGAATTGGGGTGACATATTATTGTGTGGAGTGAAAAGGGGGGGGGGGTGGGGGGGGGGAAGAAGAAAGGGAGAGAGTAACTGAATCCAACATCCATGACACTTTGGTACTTCAAGTACCTTTCCCTGTGTAGAGTTCAGAGCAACCATTTTGAGCTAACATGACAATGTGCAAATTCAGAAACTATTCACAGCATAAGAACCATCATGATTAGAACTAAATGATTCGATCATACATTCGTCTTTTTTTCAGACATCCTCCTCATCCTAGATCAGTTAATAGTTAACATACTAATATAGCGCGTGCATGACTTGTATCGACAAAATTTAATCTGGTATCGTATTTATTGCTACACCTGTGATACATACATCACTCCCCAGGAGCAAACTGTGACAGTGTTACACTCCTGGATAAGCGAATGTATTTTTAATGTCGGGATTTTCACCTTGAGTTCCTTCAACAGAAAAGAAATTCATAAATTTAATACTATAAAGTTAGTTTTCCTTTCGAAATTACTGACTGAGGGGAAATCACAAGCCGCCCAAAGACGTCTTGTTCCGAGCTTAGACAGAATAGCATGAGCAGTCAACTGGAAAATCGCTGTAACGGTGACCCGCTCATTGAACCAAACAAACAAAACAACACTAACGTGTTTTAAAACATGTAAACTAGATAACAGAGAGAGAGAAAAATGACAAAGGCATTTGAGAGAAAACAAACAAACAAACTATAGATAGAAAGAGTAAATAAACACTATGTATAGTGAAAGTAAAAGACAAATAAATTGACAAAAATAATGACAGGAAGGAAGCACAGAAAGAAGGAAAGAAAGATAGAAAGAAAGAAAAAGAGAAAAGAAAGAAAGAAAAAAAGAAAAGAAAGAAAGAAAGAGAGAGAGAGAGAAAGAAAAGAAAGAAAGAAAAAAAAAGAAAGAAAAGAAGGAAAGAAAGAAGGAACGAAAGAGAGGAGGAAAAGAAAAAAAGAAAAGAAAGAAAGAAAGAAAGAGATAGAGAGAGAAAAGAAAGAAAGAAAAGAAAAGAAAGAAAGAAAGAAAGAACGAAAGAGAGAAAGAAAAGAAAGAATGAAAAGAAAAGTAAAGAAAGAAAAGAAAAGAAAGAAGAAAGAAAGAGAGAGAGAAAGAAAAGAAAGAAAGAAAAGAAAAGAAAAGAAAGAAGGAACGAAAGAAAGAAAAGAAAAGAAAGAAAGAAAAACGAACGAAAGAGAGAAAGAAAAGAAAGAAAGAAAAGAAAAGTAAAGAAAGAAAAGAAAAGAAAGAAAGAGAGAGAGAAAGAAAAGAAAGAAAGAAAGAAAAGAAAAGAAAGAAAGAAAGAACGAACGAAAGAGAGAAAGAAAGAAAAGAAAAGAAAGAGGGAAAGAAAGAACGAAAGAGAGAAAGAAAAGAAAGAAAGAAAAGAAAAGTAAAGAAGGAAAAGAAAAGAAAGAAGAAAGAAAGAGAGAGAGAAAGAAAAGAAAGAAAAAGAAAAGAAAAGAAAAAGAAGGAACGAAAGAAAGAAAAGAAAAGACAGAAAGAAAAACGAGCGAAAGAGAGAAAGAAAAGAAAGAAAGAAAAGAAAAGTAAAGAAAGAAAAGAAAAGAAAGAAAGAAAGAAAGAGAGAGAGAAAGAAAGAAAGAAAGAAAGAAAAGAAAAGAAAGAAAGAAAGAACGAACGAACGAGAGAAAGAAAAGAAAAGAAAGAGGGAAAGAAAGAACGAAAGAGAGAGAAAGAAAAGAAAGAAAGGAAAGAAAAGTAAAGAAAGAAAAGAAAAAAAGAAAAAGTGGCACAGGGGAAAGGGGGTGGAGGGCGAAGATTGAAAACAGAATATAAGATAAATGTATAGAAATATGCCTGTAGATATTCTGTGTACAACACAGGGAAGACGTGACCAAAGTTTTCTATCTGTTTCCTAATTCTTCCAATTTTCCTTCCACTGACTCCTTTACCTGTTTCCCCCCTCCCAAAGCCAGACTCCCGTACCCTCGCTTGTCATGTCTCAATGTCTGCCGGGAGAAATACAAGCTGCTGTGGATGTTTACTCTGACATGCGATCGTAAACCAACGGTTTTTTGGTTGTTTTTTTGTGGGGGGGGGGGGGGGGTTGGTATTTTTTATGTTGTTTGTCTGTTTAAAATGTTTTGTTACGCATGCGAGCCAGGATGTATTTCTAAGCCAGATAACATCAGTGCGTATTATTATAGTGCTTTTTCCCCTCTGTTGTCTCTTGCGTTTCGCAGAATCACAGATATGTGATTGTTATAATTGTCTGTGATGTGGAAAACAAAAGGCAGACAAACAGCCCCAGTAATTGTAACAGCATTGAGTAATTGTATTGGAGATTCATGTTATATTGTCTTCCATTATCTCTAAGCTAGTGGCGCATTGCGTCACGCCTGTTTTGTCTCCGCGTTAGTGTGAGAATGGGGGATGTAGACTATGGAGTCGAACGGGACTCGAGCGTTGGCGAGACTGAAACAAAGTCTGTCTTACTAGTTCCGGAGCGTCAAAGTTGTCTTGGGTCAGCTAATGGAAAGGGAGACCTCGCCCACTAAGTCAACACAGACACAGGCATGTTGGAATCTTGGGATTTTTCTCACATTTTCCCCTCCCCGATGATCCTATGGGAAGTAGGATCGAGCACCTAGTCTTCTCGGATAAGGACGAAAACCTCAGAGGCCCCGTGTGCAAGTTGCGCATGGCATGTTAAAGATACCGTGGCAGTTGGAAATCGAAAAGAGCAGGCAACTCCCCCCCCCCCACCCCTCATCTTCCTCCCTCCTTCACCCCCCCCCCCCAAAAAAAACACCCACCAACTGGCGCTGAACTGTGGCGACGTCGTGCCTGCTCCAGTTGTAACTGGGCTGCAATAACACAAATGCAATTTCCCAAATGGAATTAAAGTAGTACTACTATACAAAATACATATATATGGCCTTTAGCGTCTTTACAGACGGTCTTAGCAGCTAGAATATTCACTTTCACTTTGACTGACAGCTTCTCTCGTGGCTTATTCTACCAATGTTTGACCCGAGAGTGCGATGGCAATGATTGCAGGTCAGTCTTTTGGGTTCACTTTGGCGAGTGTTTTCATTCCGCCTCTGTCGTTTTGTCAGGTATGTTTCTTTTGCCTTGAAGTCTATTGCGAGCGTGCCACTGCGCAATTTTTGTCTCCATCTGCTTCGATCATTTGCAAGGTTCTCCCATTCATTGGGGTCGATGTTGAATGCTTTCATCGTGACCTTGCAAGTGTCTTTGAATCGCAGATGTGGCCTACCTCTGGGTCGATTGCCAGTAGCAAGTTCCCCGTAAAGAATTTGTCTGGGGATGCGATCATTTTCCATACGGTGGAGATGTCCAAGCCACCGCAGTCTTTTTTTGCCTAGGAGAGCCTGAGTTGATGGAATGTTGGCTCGGCTCAGAACTTCGATATTTGAGATCCTGTCTTGCCACTTGATCTTGAGAATTTTGCGTAGGCAGCGCAGGTGGAAGGAGTTGAGGGATCTTTCATGTTTGGAGTAGGTGGTCCATGTCTCTGAGCCATACAGCAGGGTGCTTAGGACGCAAGTTTGGTACACGAGTACCTTTGTTTTGATGGTCAGCTTGCTATTGTTCCACACCCTTTTTGAGAGTTTGCCAAAAGCTGTGGCCGCCTTTCCTATTCTGGCATTTATTTCAGTTGTTATGTCTGTGCTACCACTGATGGTTGAGCCTAGGTAGCAGAATTTTCCCACTTGCTCCAGAGGAGAGCCATTCAGCATGATTGGGTTGGGGTTTCTCAAGCCTTGTGTCAAAACTACAGTTTTTGAGACACTGATCTTTAGCATGAATTTGTCACAGGCTTTGGCAAGGCTATTGATGAGAGCCTGGAGCGTGGTTTCATCGTGGGCCACGATTGCAGCATCATCTGCGAAGAGGAGCTCTTGTAACATAATATGCTCTGTACGAGATTTTGCTTTTAGTCTGGCAACATTAAAAATGGAGCCGTCCACTCTGGTGTTAATAAGTACTCCACCTGAACATTGACCAAAGGCATTCTTGAGTAGGGCTGCAAAATATATACCAAATAAGGTAGGAGCAAGAACACATCCCTGCTTCACACCGCTGTTTACAGCAAATGAATTGGATGTGCAGCCCTCAAAGTTGACACATGCCCTCATGTCAGTGTGGAAGGATGCAATAAGTTTTAGCAATGTTGGTGGACAGCCTATGGATTTAAGGACTGCATACAGGCCAGATCGGCTTACGGTGTCGAAAGCCTTTGTTAGGTCCACAAAGCATGTTATAAGCGGCCTGTTTTGTTCTTTACATTTTTCTTGGATTTGCCGAAGTGCAAATATCATGTCAATAGTTGATCGTTTGCTTCGAAAGCCACATTGTGTTTCTGGTAAGACTTTTTCCGCCAGTTGTTGAAGGCGGCAGAGGATGACGCGAGCAAAAGCCTTTCCAGTAATGCTGAGGAGGGATATGCCTCGATAGTTGTTGCAGTCGCCTTTGTCTCCTTTGTTCTTGTAAAGTGTGACAATTTTGGCGTCTCTCATATCATGTGGTATCACGCCTTCTTTCCAACACTGCAGTAACAGGTTATACAGGTATGGTAATAGTGGGCCTTTTAGGTCTTTTAATACCTCTGCAGGAATGTTGTCACTTCCTGTGGCTTTTCCAGCAGACAGGTGGTCGATTGCATTGGAAAGCTCGACTAAGGAAGGTTCAGCGTCAAGTTCGGCCATTATTGGCAGTTTTTGGAGGTGTTCCTCAAAATCTGGTGGAATATTTTTCTCAGTTGAATACAACAGAGAGTAATGCTCTACCCACCTATTCAGTTGTTCATTTTTATCTGTGATGGGTTCACCATTTACAGACTTAAGTGGGGCGCTTTTGGTGATGATTGGCCCAAGAGCTACTTTCATCTGACTAAAGGCGGTTTTCATATCTCCTTTTTCATTTGCCTCTTGTATGCTGTTACACAAGTCTGTCCAGTATTTGTTGGCGCAACGTCTTACCTCCAGCTGAAGTTTAGCTTTTGCATTTTTCAAACAAGTTTTTGTACTCTGATTGCAATTTTTGTTATACTCTTTGAAAGCAGATTTCTTTTGCTCAATGAGAGGTAGGAGAATTTCGCTGTTCTGGGCTACCCAGTCGTTGTTTGAAACTTTATGCTGTCCAAAAGACTTGATGGCACAGTCATGAATTTTTGAACTGAGAGTGTTCCATGTTTCATCTACCGAGTCACATTGGGTGACATTATCCATGCTTTCAACAAATAACTTTTCAAATGACTTTCTATTTGATTCATCTCTGATTGCTGTTACATTGATCTTAGGGATTGAAGGGGCTTTTGATCTGTATATTTTCTTGGCCGAAATTTTGATTTTGCTGACTACCAGTGCATGGTCGGTGTCACAGTCAGCACTGTGGAGGGAACGAGTTATTTTTATACAGCCCAAACTCTTCCTCCTTGAGAGAATAAGATCTAATTGATGCCAATGGCCAGACCTGGGATGGCGCCATGATGTTCTTTGGCATCTCTTAAGGTCAAAGTACGTGTTTGTAACACATAATGAGTTTACGGAGCATAGCTCCAGAAGGCGCTGCCCGTTTTCGTTGATGTTGCCAATGCCGAAGTGCCCAATGCACTTTGGCCATGCGGAGTGATCTGCTCCCACTCGAGCGTTAAAGTCACCCAGAATTAGCAGGCCTTCGGTGAGAGGGATGTTGTGGAGAGTCCTCTGCAATGCCTCGTAGAAAATGTCTTTGGTTTCGTCAGAGGAGGTAAGTGTTGGGGCATAGACACAGATAATGTTGGTAAAACCAGACCGGGTGTTCAGTCTGAGTGTCATGATGCGTTCTGACACTCCAATTGGAGTTGCGATCGAATTGATAAGGGAGTTTTTTACGGCGAAGCCCACGCCGTGGATTCTCGGCTGTTCGCTGCTAAGGCCCTGCCAGAAGAAGGTGTAGTTTTCTTCTTTGACTGACCCGGAGTCGGGAAGTCGAGTTTCTTGAAGGGCAGCGATGTCGATGTTTAGTAGCTGAAGTTCTCGATCAATAATTTGGGATTTCCTGATGGAGTCAATATCAGTGAGATCTTGCTGTTGCAAGCCTGGGCGCATTGTTCTGACGTTCCAGGTACCAAGTTTTAGTATTTTTCTGTTTTTGCCAGGTGCACACTTTACGTCAGCTTTTTGACTTTTGGTCTAGCTCTAACCACCTTATGAAGCAGGCTGACGTGGCGGAACAACACCCAACTGCCTGGGGGCTGCCCAGGTTACGGCGGGCGGTAGTTGATCAATGCAGCTGAAAAGCCGCTCCCACCGACAGAGGGGACCCCTGGCGCTCATCCGTACGCCAAATGGATTGAGCTTATCACCGGTAACTGCCACCTCCCGTGTTGTGCCCATCCGTAACGGATGGCTGGAGTGTCCTCTCCAAATCGGAAATGGGTGGGCTTATAGAGGAGAGACAGACGCTTGCCAAGCCCGAGCAAACGCCTCCTCGTTTTGCCGCCTTGCCTGGGCTATTTTTAAGAGATGGTGCTTTGCCCAGAGGCACCACCCCTCTCTCTGCCATTCTAGTTAAACCCAAGGGAGAGACCAGGTCAATACATTTGGAACTAGTCCGGCTGCAGGAGATGCTGGAAGCCAGTTTGATGCAGTTCTCCCTGACAACCACCTTCGGGTCTCCACTCCTGATTTTCTGTCTGGGTTTACTCCCATAGCCTTTGCTATCATAGCAACACACAAGGCAGTGTGGTATTTGTATTCAGGGTTACCTTCCCCTAGTCTTCCTCTCTCCCGAGATGACCCACAAGACAGTGGGGGTGACAGTAGCAGGCTGTATTGTGTACTGTCATACAATAGCAGAAAACTCTGGCCTGACATATACAAAAATAGTAATAACTAGATGTCCTAACGGGCATTGCCCGGAATAAACAATCATGTGCTCCCCCCCCCCCCCTGCCCCCTCTCTCTCTCTCTCTCTCATATAATAAAAGTAATAAACTACAGTCTTGCTTCAGAACTCATGCGCACCAGAACATGCACGGTACAATATATTACGAAACAAACATGCAAAAATACAGATGTTACATAGCAATAAACATTGTTATTTTTTTAAAAATACATGCTTGAAGTAAACAACTTTTTAATTATAGCCATCATCTTCCTTATCTCAATTGTCACCTTCCTGCCAAATTTAAGGCCTGAAGAGTGTACAGTTTGGTCAGTTAGTCATGCCAAAGGTTGCAAGTTACTGAAATATGTAATAGATAATGATAAAATAAAATAAAAAATATAAGAGATTGACAGGATAGAAGGAGCACAGAAAAAAGATTGACTCGGTAAAGATCCAGAGTTAATTGCCCCAAAACACTCCAAGAAACAAACAAAAAAAATTCTCGAGTCAGAAAACGTGATTTTTGTCTGTTTGCTCCTCTACGTACAATACTGGTTTAGGAGATATCTTACTAACCCTGGAACGGCAGCTGCTACCATACAAATAGTGCACACCATAATTTCTTATATTTTCTTAGTATATCCGGGAAGACCCCATCGTACTAAGCCCGGTCAGACACAGTCAGCTTCTACCATTGTGTCTGGGGTCCACACTTTGCTGACTGCAACTGACTGTGATGTTCCGGGCTTAGTACGATCTCCCATTAGATCTAGACTATCAGCCTCATTTCTGTGAAACTAAAGTTTGAGGAAAGAGCTGTGATCACAAAATATTAGAAATCACTCCTTTCAGTTGCAAGAGAGGGAAAGTAGTGGTCTTTCAAACTTTAGAAACTGATTTTCTCAGTTGCCCATTTTCGTAAATGTGGTTGTTTTTGTTTTCATCTGGTGATCTTCAGTTACAGAATCATTAAACTGTCCATTGTTTCTCTTACCCACTACTATTCCAAGACTTAAACTCGCCCAGCTGTATATCTGTATTATCTGTGTGTATCATAATTTATGTGCGTGCTCATGCTTTTTGTATGTGTGGATGAAACAATGGCAGGTTCTGGATATCCAGAGAATTTGTACAAAATACTTGAGAGAAAGAAGGGGGGGGGGGGGGGGGAGTCCTGCCATTCAAGAGAATTACTCCCAGAAATTAAAAATAATAATGATAATAATGGAACATTTCCTAAGGTAATGTTGCACTTTTTTAGGAGAGACAAGAATTTTTGTTCCTTTTTCTTTGAATTATTTTTGTATATTTTTATTTTCCCGCAGGCTGAGCTGTCAAGATCTACCATCCATTTATAGATGTTCATACAGAAAGCTGACAATTCTGAGCATGTCAACATGTAGATATTGCCACTCTTGATCCCTCCGTCAAGTGCCTTGTTCAGGAAAGAAAAAGCGGCATTGTCTGCTAGGACAAACTATGTGTGCTACAGACAAATAAATAGATAAACAAAATAATGTAGAAATTCATAAGCTTGTTTGTTGCTGTTGTTGTTGTTACACACAACACAACACAAAAAAAAAAAAAAACGCCGACCGGCGCTGCACTGTGGCGACGACGTGTCTGCTCCAGTTATAACTGGGCTGCAATGGCACAAATGCAGATTTCCCAAATGGGATTAAAGAGTTATACAAATACAAAATACAAATACAAAAATACAAATACCTTTGTTGTTTTTGTGAATATTGTTTTGTTAGCGTTATTACTTTGATCTTGTTTTTATTGTTCCTGACTTCGTTGTTGTGATGCAAGGTACTGTGGTGTTGGTGTCAAAATATGACAAAAAGAAAAGGAAAAAGTTGTATGTAGCAAAGCTTCGCGTAAGAAATAATACAGAAACGATACAATGAAACACAAAAGGAAAGGAAACACAAATCTGTGCCTTTTTATAATAGATTTATTTCTTTAATCGTAGTTTTGTGTCATTAACTAGCTGTTGTAGTTATCGCACTTTGTCAGGGAATTGCGAAATCCGAAAGTTATGACAAAGCTGTTGTTAATAAGTACGACCGCAGCCAACTCAAGCGTTTTGTGCAAGGGTCGCATACGGATAATGATGTATCTATCCCCAACCCTGTCCTTATGCTCAACCCTAAATTTTATCGAATCCCCGACCCTGCTCCCTATCCTTTCAACCAAAAGGGATAGATACGTATATCTACGCGCCCCTAGCGCAAACGCTTGGGGTGAATTAAGTACGTACTTATAACAGCCAAATTCGAAAGCAGTTGTAACTGTGAACAATTTGTACTAGACTATAGTGTCTCACTGAGTCAAGTCTGTTGTGAGTCTGTTTTGACTAGGTGTGCGAAATCTCTCTTCCCGGCCAGCTCACTCAAGACCGGTTTGACACATCCAAACTAGTGAGACAGACTGGTCAGTGAGCCAGGTCCCGTTAACTACATGTGTTTAGATTTTTATTTTAGAAAGTTCGCTTTATTTTTCTTGTTGTGGTGGGGATTCGTTTTTTTTAGGATTTTCCCCGGGCAGCGGCCTTGTACGGCCTGCTCTTCACGATTTCTAACTCCCAAGCTATCTTTAACGTGCGCAACGTGCACATGGGCCCTCCTAGTTATTCGTCCGTATCCGAGAAGACTAGATGCTCGATCCTACCTGCTATAGGATTAGCGACAGGAAAATATGAGAAAAATCCCAAAATTCAAACATGCCTGCACTGACAGAGATTTGAACCCGGTGCTTTCGGCATGAGAGGCGAGCACCTTGCCTCTAGACCACAGTGCCCCCCTCCCGTTAACTACATAGTCCACATCTCACACTAAATCCGAGCCAAAACTGACTTGACAATGCGCCACTGCACTTGCCTTACAACTCCAGTATTTTAGTGAAAAAAGCTCCAAAGTTGCAAGGTAAAAGGATAATAAACATGAAAAAAAAACAAAAAACGTAAAGAAACTCAGCTTTAACTGCAAGATTTTGACAAAACTGACACTCGTGCCAGGGAGGAATCTTGCGCGCGCGTCTGTTAAAATGTTCTACCTGTGTTATTTGTTGACAGAAATACGCCCAGGCGCTGATAGGTTTATTGTTTGCAATGTTGACTCTGCGCTGCTGTGAAGGAAACTTTGGTATGTTGATCATATTGTGTACGCAGATTAACGTGTTGGACAGAAGGTATTGGAACAATTCTGCAGTCACGTGGCTTGGTGCCTAAAGAATGACTGTGTTTCTTTCTCATTTCTTTAACTTGGTAGAAAAGAATACCCGAAACTTGCGATGGATGAAATGAAAGAATTGCAATTAGCCCTTGATTTGTTTTTGGGTAATTATGCTATACTATACAATGTGGGAAAGCTAATGAGCCCAAAGAGTCTTTTAATATTATGTCTTTGAACTCGGCTTTCTCCAAAGCTTTCACACACTAGGATGCAATGTGTTATAACAAAACAAAATGGGGGGGGGGGTGGGGGGGGCAAGGGGAGGGGGAGAGAAAGAAAGAAAGAAGTTACATATAATGGCAAAAAACATTCTCTGACGTTATAATTATGACCTCGCTCACTCATGATTATTCCTCAAGGCCGCTGCCCGGGGCCAAATTCTAAAAACGAAAAAAAAACTAATCTCTACTACAAAAACTCTATTATAGAAACAAGAACGAGAAAAAGAAAAAAAAAGAAAGAAGAAAAGTGACCAGGTGTAAATGCTAACAGCAGTGCAGCTCCTAAAATAAAGGCCTAAAAACACAGAACCCTCAAACCTCCCCCCCCCCCCTCCCTAAATAAAATAGAATTTTAAAAAAAAAAAAAAAAACTCATTTTCAGCTCTTTTCACTCTGTTCCCTAATCCATCCTTCATTCACAGCAAAATAAAACAAAAAATAAAGAAAATTCTGCAGGCCGCAGGTTTTAATGTTCTGTTTCACCACCATCTACCACATCATTCTGTTTCTCTACCTGCTGCCTGCCGTCATCAGGTGAGAGAATACAGACCAAACAAAATCTGTTCTGATGGAAATAGTTATCTAATAATTATCTAAATCCTGCCCAAGCGGCAACTGTTTAAGTCGACAAGGTGTGCTGAAGGCAGTAAATAACATCCGTGGCCTATCAAGAAACCGCCCGTTGCAAAGAAAAAACCACAAGACGAAAAAGAAAAATGCAAACTTTTTGGGGAGCCCTTTTGAGGGCTTAAGCTGGGTTTTCATATGTACGGAAACGGCAAACGGAAACGTGAAAAATCCATCAAGTAGTAAAAAGAAAGTGTATTTCCATGTGTGCGGAAACGGCGTACCCGTACAAATGAAAATATTCTTTCTATTTCACTACTTGTAGGGTTTTTGACGTCTCCGTTTCCGTACATACGAAAACTCAGCTTTAGCATAACGCCGGGTTTTCGTGTGTACAGAAACAGAGTAGTCAAAACCCTTCAAGAAGTGGAATAGAATGTTTTCATGTGTACTGAAACGTAGTAACATGAAAATAGGGCTTAAGAAGGCAAAGAGCCCCAAGACGAGGACAAGAACAAGGCAACCCGTCAGGAGGCCATTTTGAGGGCTAAGAAAGCCAAAAGAACAACAGAAAGAACAAGAACAAATACAAGAACAAGAACATGAAACAGAGAAGTGCAAATGCCAGGGGCGGAGATCCAACCAAAACAGAGAAGTGCAAATGCCAGGGGCGGAGATCCAACCAAAACAGAGAAGTGCAAATGCCAGGGGCGGAGATCCAACCAAAACAGAGAAGTGCAAATGCCAGGGGCGGAGATCCAACCAAAACAGAGAAGTGCCAATGCCAGGGGCGGAGATCCAACCAAAACAGAGAAGTGCAAATGCCAGGGGCGGAGATCCAACCAAAACAGAGAAGTGCAAATGCCAGGGGCGGAGATCCAACCAAAACAGAGAAGTGCCAATGCCAGGGGCGGAGATCCAACCAAAACAGAGAAGTGCAAATGCCAGGGGCGGAGATCCAACCAAAACAGAGAAGTGCCAATGCCAGGGGCGGAGATCCAACCAAAACAGAGAAGTGCAAATGCCAGGGGCGGAGATCCAACCAAAACAGAGAAGTGCAAATGCCAGGGGCGGAGATCCAACCAAAACAGAGAAGTGCAAATGCCAGGGGCGGAGATCCAACCAAAACAGAGAAGTGCAAATGCCAGGGGCGGAGATCCAACCAAAACAGAGAAGTGCAAATGCCAGGGGCGGAGATCCAACCAAAACAGAGAGGTGCAAATGCCAGGGGCGGAGATCCAACCAAAACAGAGAAGTGCAAATGCCAGGGGCGGAGATCCAACCAAAACAGAGAAGTGCAAATGCCAGGGGCGGAGATCCAACCAAAACAGAGAAGTGCAAATGCCAGGGGCGGAGATCCAACCAAAACAGAGAAGTGCCAATGCCAGGGGCGGAGATCCAACCAAAACAGAGAAGTGCAAATGCCAGGGGCGGAGATCCAACCAAAACAGAGAAGTGCAAATGCCAGGGGCGGAGATCCAACCAAAACAGAGAAGTGCAAATGCCAGGGGCGGAGATCCAACCAAAACAGAGAAGTGCCAATGCCAGGGGCGGAGATCCAACCAAAACAGAGAAGTGCAAATGCCAGGGGCGGAGATCCAACCAAAACAGAGAAGTGCCAATGCCAGGGGCGGAGATCCAACCAAAACAGAGAAGTGCCAATGCCAGGGGCGGAGATCCAACCAAAACAGAGAAGTGCAAATGCCAGGGGCGGAGATCCAACCAAAACAGAGAAGTGCAAATGCCAGGGGCGGAGATCCAACCAAAACAGAGAAGTGCAAATGCCAGGGGCGGAGATCCAACCAAAACAGAGAAGTGCAAATGCCAGGGGCGGAGATCCAACCAAAACAGAGAAGTGCCAATGCCAGGGGCGGAGATCCAACCAAAACAGAGAAGTGCCAATGCCAGGGGCGGAGATCCAACCAAAACAGAGAAGTGCAAATGCCAGGGGCGGAGATCCAACCAAAACAGAGAAGTGCCAATGCCAGGGGCGGAGATCCAACCAAAACAGAGAAGTGCAAATGCCAGGGGCGGAGATCCAACCAAAACAGAGAAGTGCAAATGCCAGGGGCGGAGATCCAACCAAAACAGAGAAGTGCAAATGCCAGGGGCGGAGATCCAACCAAAACAGAGAAGTGCAAATGCCAGGGGCGGAGATCCAACCAAAACAGAGAAGTGCCAATGCCAGGGGCGGAGATCCAACCAAAACAGAGAAGTGCAAATGCCAGGGGCGGAGATCCAACCAAAACAGAGAAGTGCAAATGCCAGGGGCGGAGATCCAACCAAAACAGAGAAGTGCCAATGCCAGGGGCGGAGATCCAACCAAAACAGAGAAGTGCAAATGCCAGGGGCGGAGATCCAACCAAAACAGAGAAGTGCAAATGCCAGGGGCGGAGATCCAACCAAAACAGAGAAGTGCAAATGCCAGGGGCGGAGATCCAACCAAAACAGAGAAGTGCAAATGCCAGGGGCGGAGATCCAACCAAAACAGAGAAGTGCAAATGCCAGGGGCGGAGATCCAACCAAAACAAAGACCTGAACACATCATGAAACCTCAAGTTAATTCAGGTGGCGCAGTGAATCAAGGCTCTTTTGAGATTGTTTTGACGCCATGCGCGGGATCTCTCTTTCAGCTGGCTGATTCAAGACAGTTTTGACGCGCCCGAACTAATAATGATAATAATAATAATGGCTGGCATTTATATAATGACACAGACTTGTTTCGTTTTTTTAAATATGAGAGTGTGTCAAAATAATGTCAATAAAATGTTTTAAGAAAGTGCAGTAAAAAATTTCTTGCACATTTATTTATGTCAAGCGCATGTCAAAGAAATATCGAGAGATAGGATATATCAAAATTTGCAATACATTGTAAAGTATTTGAATTTTTGTTCGCTTGGATGCCGAAATTTCGTCACCACTTTTTCAGCAAAAGAATGTGTTCACATGACTGACTTTATGGTTTAAAACTGTCATGGAATTTGGATAAAACAACGACTGTTGTGGCTTCCAGAAAAGCCAATGAACATTTCAAAATATTTTCCAGCCAAAAAAAATCATTAAAAGGCACTGAAACAAGGCTTTGAAATTACTGTGTCCCTGCATATATACAAAACTTGAGAATTTTATCAATGTAACACAGAACTGGTTAATTCTGTTAGTGACATCTAGAAGCCCTGGATACCAAACATGATTAGAATACCCAAAATAGACCGAGAAGGGCCTAACGTGGCTGTTACCGTGCCGACCCACCGTAAAGCCCAAATTCTCGCCATTGAGCCAGGTCCTGTTTAACTCTACAATCCACATCGCATAATCGGAGACAAAACAGATTTGTCTTAGTGCGTCATCAATCTGAGAGTGTCTTTGCACAATTATTGTAGACGACAAATTTTTTTTTTTCCGTCAAATATTCTGTGACTTGATGGAATTTTATTATGATTATTTTTTTTTTTTCTCTATTGCTTGTGGACGAGAAAAATATATCGAGTGTTTATTTATTGAGTAAGAATGTGATTAAGATACGGATTGTCAGGTCAAAAATTTAATGTGGCAAAAAGAAAAGGGTTGTATGTAGCAAAGCATCACATTAGAAATAACACAGAAACGATGAAATAATACGCAAAGGAAAAGGGGAAATTAGGAATGCATTTCAAGCAAAACATTCTTTGTTTATTTATTTGTTTGTCTGTTTGTTGTGGTTTTGTTGTTTTCTTTGCCCTGTAAAAGTCAGGCGTTTTGCATCTGTGCTGTTTCATGATAGAGCCAGAGTTCTCTCTTAATTAACGCGACTTTACTTTTTGTTTGTCCCAACTCCACTTTTTACACAACTGAGAAATTCGACATTAAACTTTGCTGCTTTACTATTATGAAAAGTATAATAATAATAATAATAATAGTTCGTCCATCAGGTATGATGATGACCTTAACAACACCAGAGGAATAAAGAACAGAAATTGTTGAGAATTTCAACACATGGACAATAAAGAGAACTAAAGGACACAGAGGACAGAATGGAAAGACTGTTCTTTCATGACTTATGGCTTCTCATGTGACTGATAAGTCCTATTTTTGTCCTGCAGACCCTTCCGCATAAATGACAAGAGTGCTCCGTTGGTTCAGTACCACTGGGCCTTTTCTTGCGCCGTTCTCTTTTTTTGATAGCCTGCTGGACTCTGTCAGCTTCCCATGCTTTGCTGCCTCTGGTAAGGGCCGCCCTCCAATTTGCACGATCAAGCGAGAGCTTTTCCCACTCGCTCACATCAATGGCAAAGGCCTTCAGTGATTGCTTGAGAGTGTCTTTGTAACGTCTCTTTGGGGCCCCAACATTCCTCGTTCCATTGGAAAGCTCAGAGAAGAAGATTTGCTTAGGGAGTCTGGAGCCGGGCATTCTGACAACATGTCCTGCCCAACGTAGCTGAATTTTTTTCAGGTGGCAGAAGATGCTCAATTCCTTGGCACTATTGAGGACCTCAGTGTCTGGAATTTTATCCTGCCATTTGATCCTTAGGATCTTTCTAAGGCAGGCCAGATGAACGTGATTTAGCTTTCTGGCATGCGATTGGTACACTGTCCAGGTTTCAGCCCCATAGAGTAGGGTGGGAAGGACCACAGCATTGTACACTTTCAGCTTAGTGTCTGTGTGAATGCCGGCAACATCCCACACTCTCTTTCGAAGCCTGCCAAATGCAGAGCTGGCTTTGCTGATTCTTGAGAGAATTTCAGTATCAACACTGTCTTCCGCGGCTCGTGTTG